>CP139507.1:87746873-87793637 GCA_021014915.2 Artemisia tridentata subsp. tridentata
ATAATATGATTCAGAATTATGAATGCGAACGAAAAGTAAGTACCTAACCCGAAGCATAGCGACCGATGTACTTCCCGCCCTAATTCCCAAATCTTACCGACAACTACCAACAAGGGGCCGGGTATTTATAGTACAATCTTTGAGAAAGTTTCAATTTTAGTCCCTGTTTTATTTCTTGATTCACAAAATCACTCCCTGTAGAATTATTTTTCTCACTTTTTAACTGCGAAGACGAACTTCCCCCTCCTCTCCTCTTTGAATTCTCGATTCTATTTAAAGAAAATTTTTATATCAATATTTGTAGAATTATTCATGTGTAAACATTCACACTTGAACTCCCCTGCTGTAAATTGTTTTTATGATTTTCTCGATTAATGTCGATAAAAGCTAGCTATGAGTATACTAACATAATGCTATTGAAGTACTTATTTTTAACATAAATAAGGAAAATTCTAAGTAGTGGCTCAAACACCCACAAATGATTCGAATCCCAAATTGCTCATCAAAAACCCAATAACGGAAAACGCCACCCGTTGTCGTATCTAGCTACTGTGCGCAATGTTGTTTTCCCATTCTTCCTCACTATCCTTATGCAAGAAGCATCTGCATCTAAAATGGCGTTCACGACTTCAAGATGGTCTTTGACACCTGCTGAATACAACAGGCTTGTGTTTTTCACGTCACATACTTTACAAAGCTCGGGCCGCAATGCCAAAAGTTGGTTTACTATTCCTGGTTTATAATAGCAAACATTGTCAATCGATAATCTAACCTTTTCTTAGACCCACATGGCAAAAGCTCAACAACCGGGTCATGCTTTTTTCGGCCCAACCCATACTCTAAAATTTTAGTTTGGTACCCGACCGATACTATTCCCATCTCTCTCACAACCTTCTATCATCCATTTACCGGTCCGATGCTAATCCGAAAAATGTAAGCACCGACCGATTAACTGTAACCCGATCCAAACCAACGAATTTCTGTATATTTTATTGCATCTACAGTCGTCTGTGAGGAGATGAACAGGGAAACGCACAGGAACCCGATTATTTTAATCCGAAGGGTTGTGTGTGATTTCCAGTTGTTACCATCTAAAGGATCCGTGTTTGTTAGAGCCACATGTTATTCAGTTTTTTCCTTTTTTTGGGTTTATACTAGGTAATCTTTTAAGGTTGTGCTAAGCACAGCCCAATTAAGTCTTTATTGAACTTTTTACATTGAAAACTGCAAGTCGTTTTCTTGAAATATCCTTATGCTAATGATTACAAACGAGTAGTTATCACTCCGCGCGTTGCATCGGAGTGTTATCTCAAACAATTTTACTAAAAAAATGCAAAATACATTCTAAATAAAAATATTGAGTTGCTAAATTTCGTACTATATAAAAAAATAATGCGCAAATATTCATAGTTATGCACAAAATAAATATAATAGTTTAGTGTTAATAACATTATGCTTTTATATAATATAAAGTGTTAAAAGTAATAATAAACACAATGCGAAAAGAGTTAAAGTATAAATTTAATAAGATTAAGGATTAGTTTGTTGTTTTGCTAAATTTAATTGGTGTAAAATATAAAGTTTAATCATTTTATGGGAAAAGATTCGACGAGAAGAAAATTTAAAATAAGAATAATGAGAATGATTTCTAGCCAAATATTTCAAATAAGGAGAATTTTAAAGGAAAATGCATTTATTTTTGTAAGTGCATCTAAAATGTATGGTTTTATTTTATTCGCACCATTCTCATGTTAATTTTTTCTTTTCATTTAATCATAACGTATCATTTTAGTGCCAAGTTATCATTTCATCAAAGTTAAGGGGTATTTGTTGTAACTCTAAAAATTCTACAATGATTTGTTGGTAGATTGTGTTTAATTGATTTATACTTTGTGTTTTATTTGTTTTAATGCTTAATTTTCAATGTATGAAATGTTTTAGTCATACATGCAATAAAAGTGATCCCTAAATTATATGTAGTGTAGATTAAATACACTAAATTTTCACTCTTATTTTGTTCAGTAATAAGACATCATATCTTTAAGAAACAAACCAATAACAATATACAATCTCGTTTGAACGAGGTACAAAGAGATAGAATTTAGACAAATCACACTCCCACCCTTGGGTAAACCCAAGAGTAGGGAAACTGCTTCCATAAAGATCTCCGACAAGTAAATTTTAAGAAACAACTTATATTTAAAATAAGCACTTTATATAATAAATATTAAACGCCTTGTTTCTTGTATAATATTTAATAAACGGATCAGTTTTTTCATGTTTAGCTTTTTCAGGGAAGACAAGTCTTTGCCTCGATCAGATGATGAGTAAGTAGCCTAACCGGGGTATTCTCTTGATCATTTCTGCCTTTTTTTCTTAATCATCCCTAAATGTACTCACACATACAAACAAACAAACAAAATTGTATATATGGTATTTACACACTTCATATTTGCGCACATTCACTCTTACACATACACTTATCGGAAGTCTTCGTGTAAGCAGTCTCCTTACCCTCATGTTTGTCCTCGGGTAAGGGTGTGATTTCTACGTCCTGTATTCCTTATACTCTACTCCAGTTAGATATTAGGCATTGTTCTTTGAATAAAAACTACATGACAAGTAAAGCTCAACAAAAAAAAAGAGGGTACAAAAACATACAAACCTAAAAGTCGATAAATGAAAAAGCCCATTAAGAATTAACAACGCAGATCATAAAAACAAAATGTATAACTCCTTTCTCCATTTTACCTGCCTTAAAAGATTTTTACGATGATTTTTGGGATAAACCCAACATTAGTTTGATATTTGACATCATCTTTGCAAAGAAACACACCATGATCACCTTTAACTAGTTATGTTTTAGCTCAATCTCAAACTGTCTACACAGATCAATTGGATCTCTCCACTCGACCTATAAACCCTCCCTAACATTCAGACAAGTAGTGCTTACTTTCCAGTTTTTTATCCAAAGACGAGTAATATTAGCATGTTACAGCCATCAATGCAGTAATTGCCCATGTCTTGCAAGAACTGTTTACTTGCCCACACACTAAAATTACAACAGAAATATTTTACTTTGGCATAACGGCCATTACCTTTTCAACAAGTGTGTAATTGTGTATGGGACCAAGTTGCCTACTTGCCCATAAGTATCAGCTCATCTTGAGGGCACATTAAGTGTTAGTTTGGAAGGAATATGCCACTCGCCTGTTGGTTCAAGTGATGTATAAAGACCTTCGCACTGCTCAACGGCTGTTGTTGAGCAATAGATACAATGGTACAACAGTTGCAAACTAGTTTTGTAGAGTGTAGAGATTATTTTGTATGGGTGTAGAACTAAGGTTAAACCAACCTACATTAATCCTTGTCAGGAGGGAGATTTACCAATTTGTGGTGAAATAGGCACCGATTCACAATCTGTTTGTTCAATACAATCTGTTTGTTCAATATGATTATTGGGTCAAGATTCATAATCATACTTGATAATGGCTCATCAATTAACCCAAGTAAACTTACCAACACTAAATAAAATAATAACATTCCACTATCTCAAAATGAACACCGTACACTACAACTACTGTCAGAAGCAACAAACAAGAAATGGCATTCATCAACTTGCATGCAAAATCGACTATGGAATATTTTTTTTTCCTTTTCTGACAACCCTTGAATCATCACCATCCGGTTGGAAGAGTTCACTACTAGATCAACACGATAATATTAACAAGAAGCAGCTTAAATGTTAGGAAGAAGTCACTAGTATTTGACATCTCAATCAGCGGTCAAGCAGTCTTCACAAAATGAGGAGTTAGCAACTTAACAATCTCCAGAAACCAAACCTTGTCTTTCCCTTCAAATATCGTCTTGAGCTCCCTTTAAATGTCAGATTCTGTGAAAAAAGCATCACATGTCAAAACACGTGTCTTTGGGACTGTTACATACCAATACAATGTCATGTTCCAGTGTTGCTACAGGTCTCATTACCTACTTTCTTTATGGCTATTTGGTTCAACAAAAACCGTGTATGAATGTTAAATTCAGGCCTCTTAAGTGTCATTAGACATAAAAACAGCATTCTTACAAAGAGCATCAAATCTAACATAAAGTAGCCTCGGGAAATTCAGCTAAACGAAAAGTACTTGGCAAAAACATTAGAAGTTTAACAAGGCTTCACATAACCTGATTGACATTTGACAGCAAGATGAAGATTCCCTCTCAAACATTTTATTGAGTTGGATCATATAACATTAATACATTATTGATGTCTGTAGGGCTGTAGGCTCTTTAGAGGATTAATTAAATTCAGATATAAAATTTATAGTTAAGATAAAGATATAAAGTGACAGGATTTGGAAGTGGACCCAAAAAACATTATGATCTAACGCAATGTAGCATAAGCTCCATCAACCAATCTGTCTCCTATAACTTTTACTATTTTAGAATTAAGTTTCAAGATCATATAGTTGTTCCTTCTGGTCAAGTAGAAGTAGAAGTAGATACGAAAATGAACAGATACATTTTTGTTACAATGATCATATTATGTAGCATGAAATTAACAAACTCAACCCCACACCACCTTGCAAGTTAAGTTACGACAAAAGTCAAGATAATAAAGAAACATGTAATCACTTAAAGACGTCCAACACTCCAGCCAATATCAGTGAAATGAAATAAAACAGAGAATTGAAGTAGGTAGAGAAATATAATAACTTCAACTGTTTGGTAATGACAGAGAAATTGATTTGAGAAATGAGCAAAAAATTTGTTTGTTGTGAACAGCAAAGACTATAAAACTAATAAAAACTGTGGTAATGCCATTTAGGCATAAGTGGAGAAAAGAACTTTGACGAATTGATGGACAAAGAACAAGTACATCTATATATTGAATGTTGGTATTGTCATTATCCTAATCCCAAACATACTTAAAGCTTGCAAAATTTTAGTAACTGCACAAATCAAGAACCCAAAACTGCAAGAACATCTCCTCGTATATTACTTAACAAACACCCCTTTTAACTAACTGTAGGCCTCACTACTTAGAAACAAGTCCTTGAATCATTAACAAAACAAGATGAATCCTGTACGATTGCATCTTCATATAAAAAACCCATACTCATACATTTTAGATTTGGAGGGGGCAAAAAAAAGACCCAAAAAACTTGCAGACATCAACAGGCGGGTTTTGGAGATAAACGCATCAAAATAAAAACTTTAATTGCACAATTACAACCGCAGTTCAAAATAAATCAACCTTTCATTATTTAATTGGGTTGAAACTGATTGACGTGGAAGTCCCATTTTATAGTGTCTTCCTTTTTTGACCCAACCTAATATGATGATGTCTGGAATTAAGAATTTGTATTCAGTAGCGAAGGTGTAGGAGAAGGTGGACGAGTCACCACCAAAATGACGGTAGATAAGGGCAAAGGAGGATCAGCCGCCATAATCTTCAGAACAATTAGGGATGGAAATGTTTCAGTTTTGCCCATCATGTAACTTGCACGCGATGAGCTCCTTTTATTCCCTATCTTTAAAGCTTGACCATTTTTTTAAGTCAAAAGACACGGTTAACTTTTGGTTGAGAATTCCAATTTCCACACCAAGAGGTAGAGAAATCAAAGAATTCAAAATACAAAGGGTGTAAATGCCCGAGAATTGTATTTTCTCCGCCTTTTTGTTCTATGCCTTACCAAACATGGGAAATCATTCCATTTCCATTTCTTTGGTGTGGATTCTCTTTAGTCTGTACCAAACACACCCATAAGAAATAAACTATTTAGAAAGTGTGTTCTTGGTGATAAACCTCCAAACACTCTAAATAGCTAGCACCTACTCCAGCCAATTTTTCCCAAACATACCCTAATTCACTAGCAAAGAAACCTTACATAGCATAATCAGGACGTACGTAATTATGATTCATAAAAGAAATGGCCAACCACCAAAAAGACAACAGGTGCCAATTTCGTTCGCTTACTTATAAATGGGTCAACTCAGTTGAATGTCAAAATTTCAAGAAGAAAATATTTCCATAGCAATTAAAACAGTATCATGTCAAAGTCACATTTATGTGCATCCAATTAACGCCGAAAATTTTAATTTTGTAAACAGTTAAGATGTTGCTTTTTGTGTTGCCAAATTTGAGCAAGCCAATGGTTGAATATAAATACATCTACCCACCAATATCAAATTGCTGACCAGAATGGTTCTCTCGTATCTAAAAACTACGGGTGGCAATTTCAATCCATATACTTATAAATGGGCCGAATGCACTATTCAAGTTTTCCATCTAAACATACGCATCCATGATTTAGAAAACAGTGCGTAAAGTAAAAACACATTAGCATTACAGGATTTCCTCTAAACAGGTCTGGGTCAAAACGGATAACTGTTGGTATGGATAAAAACAGGTGAGGTCGAGATAAAACAATTTTGATCCAAAAGATTTCCAAATTTGTTTCAAATACAATTTCAAAAAATTGTGATGTTCAATAACAATCTAATTTTCAGAATGGCAACATTTTAGAGGTTTTATGCATTACAGTATAAAACTACACTTTGGGCAATCACAAATTGCAATGTTGACTACTGTCTAGGGTATCTAAGGATCTACTTTGATGTGCATTTTGAAAGTGATTTATCTGATCATTGCAACTTTATGAATTCCGTCAATTTGAAGCTAGGTGGCAGCAAACTGATTAGCAATGATCAGATTTAAATTACTTCTTAAATCATCAATTAAAAGAGAAACTATAAAAAAAGTTAAAAGGGAATGGAGCAAAACCTTTAGGCAATGCAAAGTCAACTCCTCGTCATTAGGAAAATTGTACCCCCGCCAACACCCCCAATACCTTACCCCTGCCACCACGCTCACCCCGGGGTTTCTCTTTATCTTACGGTTTCTTTCTCTTCTTAATACTCCTATCGCCACCAGCATCTCTACCATCATCCCCACTATCGGATTTCTCTTGCGATCTCTTCTTAGTACTCTTGCCCCCACCATCAAAATCACCATTATCCACACCCTCCAATTTATCTTCCATTCTCTTCTTACAACTCTCTGCATAACCACCATCATCCCCACCCTCGGGTCTCTCTTCCACTTTCTTTTCCATCTTCCTCTTTTTCCTCACTCCTTCTCCATCTCCTCCTTTTCCCTCTCCTCTTTTTCTTTATGTACAGGAAATATCACATAGTCAAAAACCTCAAAACCTACTCTTGATCTACCACCATCGCCCCACGATGTTCCATACGTGTTTTTCACAACACAATAATGTTCGTTAGAGTCTTCAGATGTGGTGTCAACGCCCGTAATCAACATTGCATGTTGAACCCCATGCGACTTGGAAGCCTTCTTGTTGTTTCGAGGTACAGGTCTAGAATGACAATAAGGTGGAAGCGAGCCTAGTGCATGACGGTGTGCAACATCCGGATCAGATAATTCCCCTAAACGCATAACACACACACACGGATATCTGTACCAACCGTCACAAAACATCCCTAATATTCTAGCTATGATTTCATTGAGATCGGAACAATATACTAATTCTTGAATCCGAAAACGCTCCCTCTTTGATGTCTGAAACCTAATTTCATCCTCCTTAGCTAAATTTCAGGCTATACGTATTACTGGATAGTCATTTACACTTTCTAAACCTTTATCTTCATCCACACAATAAGCAATTAAACCGCGGAGATCAGGATTTCTATCAATAAGAATTTGAGGAGACGTTACTAGACCAGGAAATTCCCTTCTTAGTGTTAAGGGGATATAAATTAATATTTGTATAACCAGTTTCGAACACGAGACTTCGGGATTGCACACATTACGTATGAGTTTCAATGGTTTGAATAATTAATTTATTAATTATTCATTTCACAAACAAACACTTAACGGTCGTTAGTATTTAACGAGGTTTGGATAACGGTCGTTAAATAAAGGACTAAAGATGAAAGAGATGACAAGAAGGATCTAGAACCCCTCCCATGGGCTCTAGATCGGCCGACCCACTCCTTAGGGGTTAGGGTTTGGTTGTTTAGCTTTGGGAACAAGTTAAAGGGTGCCTATAAATACAAACCCCTTGTATTTGTAATTCCTGTAGAGACCAAGATTCACATTGAGGTGGGGGAAACACGATCTAAAGATTAAACATTATAGAACTTTATTGATTGGGTGTCGAGGTGTGTATGTTTTCTAGAGAGAGAGTCTAGAAAACACACACACCTCATGTGTTACAATGAATCCCCAACCCTCCTAGTGTTGACATAGGAGGGTATTTATTACAAAGCTACAAGTCTAACTTAGTAATATGACTAAACTAGTCCTTGTACTTTAAATGCTATTGCAATTCCCACATATGAAAAAACTTTAAAGCTAACAATCTCTCCCCAAAGTGATGTCATATGGGAATTGCTTACAATGTTCCCTACAAGTAAAATTCAATACAAAAACATGAGAAAGATCTTCAAACTTCATTACTTCGTTCAGCTTGCATAATCTTCTCAGCCGCCATTTCTTTACTTGCAGACGAACTAAGTGAGCAAATCTAATTAGGGTTTAATTCAGAGTGACCTGAGTGCTCTCCCCTAATTAGTGCTCTCCCCCAAACTGACAACCTCATTTAATGAGTGCCCTGAGTGCTCTGAATCTGTTCGGGGGAATGTAGTATCAACATCTTTATCTCACCAAATGCATCCCAGTTATTTTTCCATGAAGGATCAGCCCGTACATTTCTCTCCCCTGCTGGTTACGATTTATCGGAATCAGCATACTGATGTGTACGTGAAATACAAACTGGAAGCCCTTTATAAGGAATCATATCAGCCCGTGAGAAGATGTCGATATACCCAATCTAACCTCCTGTATTAAAAACAACGGCTTCATGTAGTGACTACTGATGGAGAAAACCCACCATGACGAACTTGAGACTGAAGTAGAATAACCCAGACTTGTGACTTAAACTTGCACTGTTGTATGACTAAGTACCTATACTGAGCACTACAACGTAACTCCTTAAAGCATAGGTTGTTTCATATACCCATCCATCCTTCCTTAACTGTATATGAACCTCTCTTGAATTATCCGCATCTTTGTGTGACACTGAGTACTACAACGTATCTCCTTTAAGTGATAGTTAACTAGGTCTTCGTCCGTCCACCCCTTGACCTATGAAAACTAGATAACCTAAGACTTAATCATCGAATGTTCTGTGAGCCGTTTAAGAACGAGCAAGGATCTCGAAGAATCATGCATCCAACCAACTGCTAAAAGGGACCAATTGCGAAAGGGACCAATTGCGAAAAAGTTCAACCAATTGCAAAAGAGTTCAACCAATTGCGAAAGGGTCAGATCATGCATCCAAGCAACCTCGATATCTTCAAGATACTAAGTATACGTACTCGAGATATTCCACTTCAACTTCAAATAAGTAACAATAAATCATCATCCTTGTAGTCACAGTTGAAATCAATCAACAATCAATATTTAGCCATTGTCATTTGATTGTGAATCTTGTTCAGGATCTTTTCGGCTATACGTGGTGATTTTGTAGGTGTGGTCCGATAATATCATTTGTGATTTTGTTGTAAAATATGCCATAAAATGACATTCTAGTGATACTGGAAAATTTTGAGTTTAAGAAATTTTTACGCCAAAAATTCTCCGAAAAATTCGAATTTTGGCCAAAAAATTTGAATTTAAGGCCAAAATTTTCACTCTTGTACCAGAATTTGAATCTCGCGTAAAAATGGACCGTTAAGTCTCCTGTGAAAATTAAATTTTACTCAACTTTTCCCGCCAAAAAACTCTTTTTTTTTTTCTTCCAATTGCGATAAGATAGTTCTGTGCGATATCTGAATTGCGATAAGGTTCTCGGATGGCATTTGCGATATCTGATGGAAGCTGAATTGCGATAATTTCTGGTTATGCCTCAACTGCAATAATTTTATCTGATTTTGCAATTGCGATAAAATTGTCTGAGTTGTCAATTGCGATAATTATCTGAGATGCAAATGCGATAATTATCTAAGTTGTCAACTGCGATACTTATCTGAGTTATCAATTGCGATATACTTCCAGCTTCCAATTGCGATAAACCTTGTGAGCCTCAATTGGGACAAAAAGTGTCAAATGCGATAAAACGCTGGTTTATGCCAATTCAGATAAAACGTCTGCTGATGGGAATTTCGACAAACTGACTTTTTCTACTTACTTTTTGTCCTTTAGCCTTACACACCCATGCTTTCCTTTGCCTCTTCCATACTTCTTGTAAGCCCTTGCTTCACCAACTCTACTAACTCTTACTAACATTGATCTAATCAATAATTCACTAAAACAACTCAATAACAAATCTTATACAAGATTTATTACGTTTTGTTGATCAAATGAATGAAGAACAAACCAAAATCTAGTATCCACCAACTGAGTTCGAGTGTAAAACTGAAGATAATGACAGAACCAAGTCGAATAACCTCAAAAACAAACACAACCTTTGATCTTCAACATGTGTACGATTTCAAGATAAACAAAAAACTCACGTTTTTATGACAAAAACGCAACCTTTTTGTTGCTGTGAAAAAAAATCCGAACACAAACAAGATAATACACACCAAAAATCACATTTGTTACCTTAAAAACACCACGACTCACCCCCGGTTAGCTCATGATACCAATTGTAGAGACCAAGATTCACGTTGAGGTGGGGGAAACACGATCTAAAGATTAAACATTATAGAACTTTATTGATTGGGTGTCGAGGTGTGTATGTTTTCTAGAGAGAGAGTCTAGAAAACACACACACCTCATGTGTTACAATGAATCCCCAACCCTCCTAGTGTTGACATAGGAGGGTATTTATTACAAAGCTACAAGTCTAACTTAGCAATATGACTAAACTAGTCCTTGTACTTTAAATGCTATTGCAATTCCCACATATGACAAAACTTTAAAGCTAACAATTCCCTAATCATAATTCCAAGCAAACCCTAAATCTCTCTTCTCCTCCCTCTCCTTGTGGCCGATCGGTTTCATCTCCCAAACTCCTTGGGTGGATCGATTTTGCTAACAATACAAGTTAGGGTTGTGTTTGTGAATTAGAACCTAGCTTTTCACATTGAAGTGCTAGTATCACGTGTGTACAAGAACGAAGGACAAGCTTGCTTTAGCTTGTGTGATTTTTCCCCATTCGACTAATACCCTAGTCGATCCATTCTTAAACCCTAACCTAGGGTTTATCTTGTTCTTGATACTTGGTTTCTTATTTGGCTAGAAACCTAAAGGTACGCATATCTTTTATATTTTAGTTAATTAATTACATGTATATAGATCATATTCCGCTGCTATATGCTTTGATGTGCTTTGATATATGTTTATAGTTTTATGATTCATATATTCCAACAGTGGCATCATGACCCCGTTTATACTTGTAATTAATTAATTAAAACGCATAAAATTGAACCTATGTGATTATATACATGTTTGGTGTTCTAGGGTTTTAAAAACTTGCAAACCCTATTTTTTTTTAATTATGGGTCGATCACCCTTTAATTATTTTTAGGGTTTAATGTTTTGTAAAATTCGTAGAAACCCTAGGTTGCATGAAATTTTATGTGTTAATTAATGAGTACTTTGTGATGTCATTAATTGTATATGCGTACATGTATTGACTTGATTATATGGTTGTCATGATAATAAGTGCAATATGGGGAATCCATGACAAAAACATGCATGTTTTGTCAAGGAAAATTGATGTTATATGTTACATGTTCTACGTGCTTTGTTTATGCAATTAATTAATTAACAAGGGTTTTAGTAATATATTGTTGAACATGTTAAAATTACTAAAAGTTAATTAATTAGGTTTTTAGGGAAGACCTAAAATTGGGGAAGACCCCATATAATCGTGTATATGATCAATTGTGTGTTATTGTATATTTTAATTATGAGACTTACGCAACCAAGAAATTGGTGCATGTGGTCCATTGGTACCTAGCTCGAAAACCAATGGGAGTCTTATGATCAAAATATACATGTAAATTGATTTATCTTAGCATGTTCATATTTAAGTTGTTTATTTTTTATTAATTGCGCATTTGTTTAAATATGTTGTTGACATGATTGTAAACAAAAGGGTAATTTTCAAAATAGAAAATAAACTTGACTTAATAATGGTGTAACATTGTTTTAAGCTAGAAAATCATAAACTTTTAGTTGATTGATGCGACTGTACAAAAATGGTAGAACGGCGGACCTAATTTTTGACAAACTATAAAGTGGGTATAAGGTTGGTTTCGCATTAAATTGTGACCTTAAAAAGACTCCATTCTGTCTCTCCGCTCGCCTGTGCGTCAAAATTAGACTTACCAAGTAAACCATTATGTGTACGAAGCATCTTAAGGCAATGTTGTAAGTTACTCAACGCCATCAATTAAAACTTTGATGATTAGAGCTTATTAATGTAACGAATGAGTAAACAGTTTTTTTTTTGAAACATACGATACAAGATGAATGCATGACATCTTTGTACATATTTTGATTACACACATCAAACTATAAATACCCTTAAAATTTAAGTTATATGCCATCCAACGAAACGGAAACACCTGAGATTCGATTCTTTCATCACTAGCAGCCAAAGCTAATGTGATGATTAAAAGGATGGTAATCAAAGGGTAAATTGAGTACTTTCATTGCTAACAACCAAAGCTGATGTGATGAAACGACGTCAATTTGCAGTTTCTTAAGTTGGTTAACTTAATTGAGTACTTTCATTACTAGCAGCCAAAGCTGATGTAATGAAACGACGTCAAGGCATAAAGAATGGGGATGAAACATGCTTACATTTGCAAATGAGGTTGGCAAAAATATGTAAGTCCCATGACTCTAGGAGTTGCAATTTGATATTGGCAATTGAGTTAAACTCGTACCTTATTGAGTACTTTCATTGCTAGCAGCCAAAGCTGATGTGATGGAACGATGTCAATTTGGATCCTAGTTTTTAATGGAAATTAAATGGTTAAATGTTATTTACCATGGGTGTTTAATTTTCTTGAAAAGTTTAAATATCGAAAGTACTAACTTTTGAACTTTTTCTGTAGAAATGGCCCAACCCAACAACACTAACATGAACAACATGAGTTCTGCTTTCAAGCAAATGATTGAAAGAGAAAAGTTGACTGGAACAAAGAACTTCAATGATTGGTACCATTCTTTGAGAATTGTTCTTAGAATGGCCAAAAGAAGTGAATATCTTAGTAAGCCGATTCCTACAGCTCCTGCTGCTACTGCTTCAAATGCTGAACTTGAAGAGTACAACAATGATTATGACAAGCACAATGATATGGCTTGTCTCATGTTATCTGGGATGGACACTCAATTGCAAAAGAAATTTGAGTTGTTTGGACCCATGGACATGATCAATGAGCTCAAACGTATGTTTGAGAAACCACCTATGGCAGAGTTACATGACTTGTTAGATTCTCTAGCCAAGTGTAAGTAGGATGCTAGTAAACCCGTGAGTGCCCACGTATTAGAAATGAAAGGTTATTTGGACTAATTGGATGCACTTGGATGTGGTTACGTGCAAGATGTACAAGTTGGCCTCTTCAATCGATCCCTCAATGAGGAGTTGTTTGGTGAGTTTGTGCGCAACTTCAATATGCATTGCACGGGGAAGACTGTTAGACCCGTTTCCCGGAATACAAATAGGCCCCACCCTAGATGAAGTGGAACCGAGCCTAAGTATGTTTGACTAAGGATATGTGGTTGGATCTTTTAAGTGGATGTCTGATGAGGCCTAGATGCGGCGCATCAAGAAAGTTACATGCGACATATGGCAGAATGAAAAGTAGAACCGGCTTGTTATAGTGCATGCGCCGTATTGGATAAGGAGATACGGCGTATATAAGATGCGGCGCATCTAAAATATAGATGCGGCGCATCGACCTTAAATAAGCAGAAATGACAGAAATGCCCTCTCAGCTAGTTTATATGTGTTAGGCTCTAGACATTTCCACACAATTCTTGTGTGTTTCTGTGGTGCCGAGATAGAGAGAAGAGAGGGAAGATGATGGAGCATTTGAGGATGAAATGATGATGGTATAGTGGTAATAATTCAAGGGTTAAGCCTATAGCATGTTTCTTACATAAGGTATGATGTTCATGATGCTTAATTAGTGTTTAATTGATGAATTATGAAATTAGGGTTTGTAAACCCTAACTTGGGATTAAAGGGTAAATGGTGTTTTAAGATAATTAAGAGGTAATGATAATTATGTGATGAGTTTATAATGGGTTTAAGTTAGTAAATGGTGGGATTGATTATCATATAATCAATATATGATTATATGATGATTAGAAGTGTTTAGAGGTTAGTTATGGTTGTATTAGCCATGATTATAGCTAATGATTATGTGTTATATGTTATATATGATTATGTGTTTTAGGATGATTATGATGATGATGATGGCTAGAAGATGTTGTTGGTGGGATTTGTGTTAGTAGCCTAGCTTGGATTGAAGGTAAGTAACTCTCTTCAAAACATGTGTTATGTATGTATTATCATATATGTGTTATGATTATGTAAGAATAGGAGATTTGGATTTGGAATGGTTATGAGTTGGAAGTTAGGTGGCTAGAGACTTTGATTGAGAGTAAGATAGCTTGATGGACTTGGACTAGCTAAGGTATGTGGTTTGTTATAGTTGTGATGAATGGATGCATTGGTATTATGAAGTTGTGAGTGATGTAGGAGGTATGAAGTAGTTTAGTGGCTTTCATGTGATTATGATGCTTATGTGAAAGTATATGTATGATATATGTTTTATGATGGGTTACTTACTAAGCGTAAGCTTATTCTTTAGTTGTCAATGTTTTTGTAGGCTTAGAAGCGGCGGGATGGAAGGCTTGGATTGTAGCATGAGATTTTGGAAGCGGTTGGAAGATAGTGAGCATTAGGAGCTAGGTAGAACGCCGAGCTCTAGTCAAGGTTGTGCCCCCGAGAGTCTCTTTTATGAGTCGTTCGTTGTGTGTCAAAGTCGGGTAATGGTTTGGGAGTCTAACGAGTTGTCAAAAGTGTTTTAAGTGTTTTTAGTGAATATTTAAGGGGAGTTTGGGTTTAAGTGTATTCGTACCCATTTTGGAGTCAAACGGGTAAATTGCCGTGTATTATAGTTTGTTATGGTTTTGAATGTAAAATGAATGTTTTGGCATAACTTATAATGTTGTATTGAGGTTAAAATGGTTTGTGAGTAAGAGTTGAGTTTATGCAGGTTTCCTGCTGAGGTTCTGTCTAAATTTGGTCGATGCGGCGTATCTAATAAATTAGATGCGACGCATCAGAAGTTAAGGTGATGCGGCGTATCTAGTATATTAGATGCGACGCATCAGGAGTTTAAGGTGATGCGGCGCATCATTTAGGGTTGATGCGGCGCATGGTCTTTCAACTGTGATACGGCGTATCCCTCAAAAGGATACAGCGCATCGTTGGTCACAGAAGGTCGTTTGGTTGTGGTATACAATTGATCATGGAATGTTTTGAAAGGTGTTTGAGTATATGTTCTTGCAAGTATTTTAAAGGGTTAAATGTGATAGATTTTGGATATGTAACTGAAGAATTTGTATGAGTCCGGTGAAGTCAAGCGTTTCCGCGTCAAAAGTTTTAAATTTTAGTCAAAACGGGTACGGGGCATTACAACTTGGTATCAGAGCTTCGGTTTAAGTGAATTAGGTTTTCCTTAGGATTGCCTAGACTTAAACCACTCTTAGAAGCGTTGGACATAAGTGTTGGTTGCGCGAAATTTAATTGCTAAGTATTAGATGGAATACGTTTAATGCTAGTTGAGCCTATTGATGGTAGGTGATGTATGCTTATAGTAGTGTTGTTGTGTTTAAGTTACAAGTCCATGGGGACTTGAGATACTTAGATGATTAGTTAGTCATGCACCTTGGTTGGTGACAGGGATTGTATTGCGATATGTGAATGTATGATAGAACTATAGTGATGAATTGTGAGTAGCAATGTTAAGTGGTATTAGAGACGGGCTAGTAAGTAAATTAAAGAGTTATGATATGATTGCTTATATGATGTTAAGTGTAGTCGTTTATGCGGTGTTAAGTCTATGGTAAGACATTATAGGTCTAAGTTTTATGTGGTGTGCTTGAAAGCACGAGGGCTTAGAAGTGTATGAGTTGAGATGCATTAGAATGCATGTTATGTGTTGACCTAGTTGTGGTCGGTAAAATTAAAAAGAACGCATCGATATGTGAAATAAGTTAAGAAGCAGGGTAAGTACTTGGAAAACATAGATGTTTTGAAAGTGTAATAAAAAGTAAGAAATGAATAACGAAGTATGTTATTAATCTGATGATTGGAAATACATAAATGAATACATGCTTGGGGCATGAGTTTTTATATGCTAAACCAAATAAGAAAGTAAGGGTGTATGAATAAGATATGGTGAGGTCATGTATCATATAAAACATGATAACTAAAACATATAAATACCAAATGGGTAGTAATGACGAATGAGATATAGATTCCGCTAGAAGTCTGATGCGTGGTTTTGCAACCTTACAACAGGTTTTACCTCTCGAGGGATCTCAAGAGGCTTACAACCCCACCAGGCAGTGTACCTGACCGATGTAGTATAGTATAGTGGTAAGCACGGGGGATTGATCGTTCTCCACAGGGAATAGTGTTCGTTAGGTATGAAAAACTACTCTAATTAGGTCTAAGGGTGAAGGAAGATTATTTTTGTATTTTTATATTTTTTATGAAAGCAAGTAAAATTTCGGGTTTGAAGGAGTGGGCGGAATTAGTTGCTAGTCAACTAACCCAAATAACTACAAATGCAAATAAAATAAAATAACTAAAAATGAAAAGTTGTGGTGGAATTTATATAGAGAGAAATGTGTTTACTTAGATTTCCTTACTCCCTAACTATCTTTTACCGGTTGATTAGTGTGTATTAATTGCGTGGATGACGGGTGTATTCCTTAATACCAATCGTGGGGTGGCGTACGTACTTCCCCAACTCTACAAGCTCCTACTTCACTCCTATGTCAAGCTGGCTAAGAAGCTCCTAACATGGGATCACTAGAATTCGCTCATGCATTAAATACAACCATAAAAACCTTAGTACGCATTGGTTCATGTTTCTTAAGACGTTCAAGCAAGTTACCGTATAGGAGGTTAGCCAGTTTTCTTAAGCCTAACATCGATGAACAATCATCCAATACAACTAATAACACACTAATAACCAATAATCAATAGTTATGTTTCATTAGATCTAAGCAAACACAAGATAAATCTAGCCTAGCATGTTAAACAAAAGACAAGAACAAGATAGAATCAAACAACACATAGACATATTGAATGATTAATTGATAACTTATCTTCAAAGTAACATGGAAGATCTCAAGGCAAAAAGCCTTGAAAAAGCTGCTAAAATCGTCTTAGGGTTCTTACACACAAAGTTCCACACCAATGACTAAAAATTGCAAAACTATATATAGACTTTCAGATCTGACGGCGTCACGTTATGGAGTGTGACGCCGTCACCTCGCCGCTTTTAGGGTTCCCAGATGGCCTTCTTGACGCCGTCCCTCGTTAGCTCTCCAAAATCCGCTCTGGCTTATCAAGGCTTGACGCCGTCAGAATAAGGCTTGACGCCGTCCCGCTTTAGCTTAAACCGTGATGGCCTTGATCACTTCAAAGGGTGACGCTGTCAGAATTCCAATGCAAATCTCACTGGCTTATCATGTGTAATTTTCATATCCACCACTTTTGCCAAGCCATGACGCCGTCAAGAGCAAGTATTGACGCCGTCAAAGGTACTTTCCAGCATATTTTTGAGACTTTGTCGTTTTCTTCACTTTTATGCTCCAAAAACGTCCAAAATGCTTCCTTTTCCAGATTTCTTCTCAAAAGTACCTAAAATGACAAAAGGAACGATTTAGGGCAATATTTGATCAAATAAATACGATTTAGGGCTTAAATGACCCCTTAAAAGCGGTACACTTTTCGCTTCATCAAATACCCTTACACTTGAGATTTGCTTGTCCTCAAGCAAATGCGCTTTTATTCTAATCAAAATACAAGTTATGGGTCATTTAATGCTAATATAAAAGTAATTACAACAAATAGTCATTCTACTTTAATCATAATAAGCACGGAGATTATAAACTAGCACCTCACAAGTAGTGTTTAGATACTCACATCTCTCAGGTGTCATCAAAATAAATCTCATAAATGAAAACGGATAATATCTCTCACTACCTGTCATAGCAAATAGATTACCATAGGCTTGGGAAAGGATCGAAAACCTCCTCCACTAGGCGTAAGCACCTAAGATAAACTATCAAAGAGGGCTTTTACATGGGTTATAATGTTAGGTGTAGGGATATGATAAACACGGTTTTGTTGGATAAGGGATATTTTACTGGTGGCGAGTTAAAGATCTTGATTAATTACATGTACTATACAATGTTGCTAAGCCAAGACTCGACTCGATCTTAAGCTAAAAACAAAATAACAAAAACATAAAATGAAACGGGATGGTAGTCCGTATGTTTTTTTTCTATTTTTCTTTTTCTCATTTTTTTTTTATTTTTCTTGATTTTTTTTTTTTTTTTTTTTTTTTTTTTTTTGCATACACTCTTGCCCTACCATCCAAAATAATACATCATAGGGGCGTTGCATTCCCCTTACACTTGAACTTTTACATAACTTTAAAATTAACTATTCTAATGACTCGAATTAAGATAATCGAAAAACTTGGAGTACTTTTAAAATATTTAGCACATATGGGGGTAATAATGTTGTTCTTCCCCATTACTCAATTACATTAGTACTTTACCCATGAGTCCCAATCGTCCCAAAACAATATGTACAAGGATATGACTCGACTTAGCAACCATGTAATCAATTAGATAATTAACTTGGGGTTTAAACAAATGTTTTCACAATAATGCACTAAAAATGAGTGCATACAAGGTAGGCTAAGGCGATTTGGGTGTACATTTAAGTGGGGTGTAAACAAATTCTTCCTTTAAGTAAAATGGTTAAAGGTCGAAACGAAAAGATAGGCTCTGAGGGGTGTACTAGGGGTATCGTGTACTAAAAATGAGTACAACGCAAAGGGTGTACGTGGGAGAATTACTTGACCAATGTAGCCAACGTAATTATAACAAAAACACAGGTGTAAAACAATGGGTTAATCCTAATGCCTCTTATCATGTAGTAAATCTAACTACACGAATGTAGTCTCACTTGTGGCCTCGGAATGGTCCTAACGCAAGTTCTAGAATCTAAGTGCTACCGGTACACACATCATAGCATAAATGCTTTTCCTACCAATTCTAGGGGCGAACCTCACATATTTGGGGGTGGAAAATTTTTTTAGTGGTACGGTTTTGTGCTAGTCATATAACTCCTATCCGTGAGACGCTCATTAAGACCAAAGTTTCACTCCTATATGTCGTAAAAAATTTAAAATTTGGCACCAAAATTGCCCTAACAGGTATTTATCTCAGTTTTATTACACATCTACTATTAAACAAACAAAAATCAAGTGCAATTGTATTCTCTAAAGTATCGTACTTTTACCCCCCCCTTACACTTAAGATGAACATTGTCCCCAATGTTCAAATAACAAGATGTAAAAGTAAATAAGGTAAAAGAATGAAAACAAATACTCCCCTGATTCGCTCGGTGGATATGAAGTAACATGGTTAGATCTTCTTCCAAGGTAATGTAGAAGCTCCAAGACTAAAGCATCGCCAAAAGCTTGATTCCACATACATTTCCTTGTCCAAAATAACCTGTTAAACCTGAGAAAACAACCACGAAAACCTGCATAACATCGGCGGGATAAATCTATATATAAGGATATAATGCTTGTGGAATGATAATTTTGCAGATTCCTGGAGATTATAAGTTAGAGATTTAATAAAAACTTTTTATGAAAACAAAACTTTCAAAAATTTCTGAAAATTAAAACCTGACGCCGTCAGGTTGTAAATCCTGACGCCGTCAGAAATGATCTGACAGAATTCTCATGTTAAGTTTCCGGAAAATTTCTGGAAAAACCTATACCTTACTTCCTGGAAATCCTGCAAAACATCATTATGACTCGATACAAGCATTTGACTCTAACCAATACTAATATGTATGTTAATTTAATATTATTACGATTCATGTTCATTTGTTCTTGTAAACCGATTTGGATTTCCCTTACACTTATTTTTTTTTGCAAAATACCTTTATATGTAGTTAAGACGAAGTTAAAAACAAGATAAAGCATTTTCACAATTTACTTTTGAACATGAATCAATAATAATAAAATTTAAACATACATACGGAAACAAATAAAAACAAACAAACAAATAAATAAACACACAAAGCAAATAAAGCTTGGGTTGCCTCCCAAGAAGCGCTTTTCTTTATTAACGAGTCTTGTAGCTAGACTCAAAGTCCTTCTACCCTATGTAAGTGAGTTCGTCATCGAGGACGTCTTTAGGGTTAAGCTTGGATTGAAGTTTCCTATTGGTCCGTTTAGTATAATATATCTTTTCGAACTTCTCTCCATCCGGGTCATACAATGTCATCTTAATATGCCATGACCCATCTCCATCTTTGGGTGGTTTGTCCCAATCCCACTTATGATCATCTTCCTCACAAGTCCACTTATTCATCCCTAGGTTAATTGGCAAAACTCCTAGGAACTCAATCATCTTCCTAAAAACTAGAGGGTCTTCAAATGGATCCAATTCGGTGTCCCTAGCCAAGAGTTGTTCTACCGCATGTGTTCGGTTCACAAAGTCCTCTTCTAGGTAAAATGGGCGTTGGGGTCCTATGAAGTCTCTATCGATCCAAGGTCCATATCTAGATGGTCTCCTATTCAACTCTAACCAAGGGGGTGTTGATTCCTCACTAGTATCATAAGCATGTTTCTTCACATCATAGACTGACCAAGTATCACCTTCTCCTACCGCTATCTTAGATTCCTTACAATCAATCATAGCACTAGCGGTTGCCAAAAATCCTCTACCTATCAACAAGGGGCATGTAGGGTCGCTAACCATATCAAGGACGTGGAAATCGGCTAACATGGTTAGTTTTCCTATGTGTACTAACACGTCTTTGACTACTCCAACCGGGTAAGCAACACTCCCATCTGCTAAGCCTATTATCACCTCGGTTTCTTCAAGTTTTCCTAGTTTTAGAGAGGTGTAGAGAGGTAACGGAAGTAGGTTAAGGCTTGATCCAAGATCGGCTAATGTGTCATAAGCCTCCGAATTACCGATCTTGCAAGGTAGAACAAATAAGCCCGGATCATCTAACTTCTTAGGTAGCTTATTTTGAACAAAGGCGGTCCCTTTTTCGCCTAACTTGAGCTTCTTCTCATCCAACACATCAATAACCGGACTTTCAAGGTGGAGCTCCTTGAATTCTTCGTCAAGGTTTTGAGTGGGAGGTGTTTCAACCATGTTGTTGACCAATTTGGGTATCATAACTTCTTGGTCATTTTGAACGACTTGGGTTTGTTTGAAACACGTGCTCATGGAATTGACCGAATAATATTGTGGACAAGAACTAGGAGACGAAACCGATGAAATGGCGTTAACGTTTAGTTTCGGGTTCTTGACCGTGTTGCTAGGGAGTGCTCCCATTTCTCGGTCATTGAGGGCTTTCAACAAAGTGTCAATCTTATTGGTCATCTCCGTTTGTTGTTGTTTGAAATCGGCTTCAAACTTGGCCAAACGAGCTTCTTGAGATGCCATAAATTGGGACATCAATCCTTCAAAGTTATTGGTACTACCATTGCCGGAAGGATTGTTGTTGAAAGTACGGTTCGAGTTGGAACCGCTTGATTGGAAACGATTAGGTGGGTTGGAAGAATTGGTTTGTTGTGTGTTTTGGTTTTGTTTCCACCTAAGGTTTGGGTGATTTTTCCATGAGGGGTTGTATGAATCACCGTAAGGGTTTGGCTCGGGTTTGAAAGTGTACCACTTGTCTCCCGCTCCGTCGGTACGCGAGGATGCGTAGTCCGCAAAAGCTTGTTCGGGGAGTTCCATGCACTCACGAGTGTCGTGGGGACCACTACATAATTCACATGAAGAAGTGATTTTGTTCACTTGGCTTGAAGGTTTAGGAGCCTCGTAGGATTTCATAAGAAACTTGACTTGGTCTTCAAGTTCTATGATCCTACGGTCGGAAGTGCTTGAATTGTTCGAAGGCAAAGATATTGCCTTGACCGTTTTATTCAAATCACGGGGATCATTCCAACTTTCGTTGTCATAAAGAGCAAGATCTTCTAGTAGATCCCATGATTGTTCCGCACTTAAATCACGTAGCTTACCACCGGCCGATTGGTCAATGGTTTGCCTCGTGGAGAGATTGATATGGTCATAGAAGATTTGGACTTGGAGCCAAAGTTCTATGCCATGATGAGGGACTTTTTGGAGTAAGTCCTTGAATCGAGTCCATGCCTCGTAGAGGGTTTCGCCTTGACGTTGTTGGAACATCAAGATATCATTCCTTAGCTTGGTAGTTCTTCCCGGTGGGAAAAACTGAGCAAGGAAACGAGTGGTGAGATCATCCCAAGAGGTGATGGATCCTGCGGGTAGACGTTCTAGCCATTGACTAGCTTGGTCCCGCAGAGAGAATTGAAAGAGACGCAGTCGGGTCGTCTCTCGAGTGGCAACATCAAGGTCTATGGAATCAACGATTTTGAGAAAGTCCTTGAGGTGTTGATTAGGATCTTCGGAACGAAGTCCATGGAATGCGCATCCGCTTTGCACCAACCGGATGGTGTCGGATCGCAAGGGTGTGACATTGGCTCCTTGAGTGAGCTCAATGGTGTTTCGATAGCCATGGTGGCTAGGACGGGAATACTCCCCTAAGGTACGGGCTCTAGGAGGTTGTGGTGGTTGTTGTTGTGGGTTGTTGGGATCGAGGATATCACCACCTTCCATGATGTCGGATGGTAATGGTTAAGAACAAAGAAACGAAGAAAAAAGATAGACTAAAGAAAACCTATAAAAATAAAATAAAAATCTCACTAGAAAGGAATCTAGTGAGTAGACCTAATAAAATAAAAATTCAACCTAAACAATAACTATTCCCCGGCAACGGCGCCAAAAACTTGATGCGTGGTTTTGCAACCTTACAACAGGTTTTACCTCTCGAGGGATCTCAAGAGGCTTACAACCCCACCAGGCAGTGTACCTGACCGATTTAGTATAGTGTAGTGGTAAGTACGGGGGATTGATCGTTCTCCACAGGGAATAGTGTTCGTTAGGTATGAAAAACTACTCTAATTAGGTCTAAGGGTGAAGGAAGATTATTTTTGTATTTTTATATTTTTTATGAAAGCAAGTAAAATTTCGGGTTTGAAGGAGTGGGCGGAATTAGTTGCTAGTCAACTAACCCAAATAACTACAAATGCAAATAAAATAAAATAACTAAAAATGAAAAGTTGTGGTGGAATTTATATGGAGAGAAATGTGTTTACTTAGATTTCCTTACTCCCTAACTATCTTTTACCGGTTGATTAGTGTGTATTAATTGCGTGGATGACGGGTGTATTCCTTAATACCAATCGTGGGGTGGCGTACGCACTTCCCCAACTCTACAAGCTCCTACTTCACTCCTATGTCGAGCCGGCTAAGAAGCTCCTAACATGGGATCACTAGAATTCGCTCATGCATTAAATATAGCCATAAAAACCTTAGTACGCATTGGTTCATGTTTCTTAAGACGTTCAAGCAAGTTACCGTATAGGAGGTTAGCCAGTTTTCTTAAGCCTAACATCGATGAACAATCATCCAATACAACTAATAGCACACTAATAACCAATAATCAATAGTTAGGTTTCATTAGATCTAAGCAAACACAAGATAAATCTAGCCTAGCATGTTAAACAAAAGACAACAACAAGATAGAATCAAACAACACATAGACATATTGAATGATTAATTGATAACTTATCTTCAATGTAACATGGAAGATCTCAAGGCAAAAAGCCTTGAAAAAGCTGCTAAAATCGTCTTAGGGTTCTTACACACAAAGTTCCACACCAATGACTAAAAATTGCAAAACTATATATAGACTTTCAGATCTGACGGCGTCACGTTATGGAGTGTGACGCCGTCACCTCGCCGCTTTTAGGGTTCCCGGATGGCCTTCTTGACACCGTCCCTCGTTAGCTCTCCAAAATCCGCTCTGGCTTATCAAGGCTTGACGCCGTCAGAATAAGGCTTGACGCCGTCCCGCTTTAGCTTAAACCGTGATGGCCTTGATCACTTCAAAGGGTGACGCTGTCAGAATTCCAATGCAAATCTCACTGGCTTATCATGTGTAATTTTCATATCCACCACTTTTGCCAAGCCATGACGCCGTCAAGAGCAAGTATTGACGCCGTCAAAGGTACTTTCCAGCATATTTTTGAGACTTTGTCGTTTTCTTCACTTTTATGCTCCAAAAACGTCCAAAATGCTTCCTTTTCCAGATTTCTTCTCCAAAGTACCTAAAATGACAAAAGGAACGATTTAGGGCAATATTTGATCAAATAAATACGATTTAGGGCTTAAATGACCCCCTAAAAGCGGTACACTTTTCGCTTCATCAAAGTCAAAAGTAACTTGAAATATGCTAGAAAGAATTGTAAAATATGAATATAATCATGTCAATATATCTGTATTGAAATGTGTATGATGAGACTTATG
Organism: Artemisia tridentata subsp. tridentata; assembly: GCA_021014915.2. Lineage (NCBI taxonomy): Eukaryota > Viridiplantae > Streptophyta > Magnoliopsida > Asterales > Asteraceae > Artemisia > Artemisia tridentata. The sequence goes on from CP139507.1 coordinate 87,771,601, forward strand.
TGAGTGTGATAGAATAAACCTATGTAAGGTTTATATGCGTAAAAGTTGAAAAGACTAAAATGAAGTAATGGTGAAGGTTGAGAATGTAGTCAATATGGGGTAGACGGGCAATAATAAAAGTGCGTTGTAAGAACACATAGAAATGTGTAAAATATAATGAACAAATATTATATAGAACTTGTTTAAAATAAAGATGACACGTAGTGAGTTACTGACGAACATAAGAATGAGTTTATAGTTGGGTTGTAGATGTGTAAGTAAGTGGATTAACGTAAGGGTAAACAACACAAGATTGTGTACGATAAAAGAATAGCCATAGCAAAACAAGAAGAGAGATGCTAACTGGTATTAGGGATGGAATCAATAAGTAACTTAAAGTGTTAACGCATAAATAAGGGATTGTGATGATGAGAAGTGTACTCAATTATAATGTGCAATGATAAGATGAAATTGACACGCAAATTGTTAGGGGTTGTTGACATAAGAAAAACAAATAAGATTTAGTAACAACGCTTTAAGTATGGATCGTGATGATATTGGGAGTACTAACGTATAATGTGAAGAGACAAGACGAAACTACCAAGTTAATATTAAGGTGAAGTTGCGATTAAACGGGGATATATATATAACGGACGGAAACTAAATGAAAAAGTATGAGTGTCAGAAATTAAATGCGATAAACTAAGAATGTACATGGTATACTTAACATGACGTAAAATTTGTAGGATTGAAGTAAGGTGTGTTGGTAAGATAATGACAAGATAAAAAGAATACGTTTTAACACTAATGATCAAATAGGACGAGTCAAGTGTGCAAGAAATAACATAATAATACATTGTGCGGTAACATAATGAACTTACGTAAATAGAACACGTGAAAAGAAAAGGTAACGCTAATGAAGGCGTTAACGTTATTAATCTATGAAGGGCATATATGTAATTGGCAAGAAAGAATAATATCGCTAAAATACATAAATAAATTAAGAAATGAGATAAGATATGAGCATAAGAATGCAATGAGCTAAGAATGTAAGAAATAATGAAATAGAGCGAAATTTCTTAAGTACTAATAGCCATAATGAGATGAATATGTGTAAAGCTAAGGTGTTATCATGAAATAATTATATTACGGCTCAGGCGATTTGCTGTAATCATTAATAAATAATGAGTGTGTTATAATTGACGATCTATGTAAGGTCTACATGTAAAGGAAGCGAGTGAGACTAAAAGAGGAGGGATAAGATATGGAAATAAAAAGGTGATGGATTAAAAACGTAAGAAAGAATGAGAGGGATATGTGTGAGATAAAGACGTTGTCTTGGAATTATCATATTACGGCGCTGTAATCACCATAATGAAAGCATGAGTTTCGGTTGGTAAAATGTGAGAAGTCTAGACGTAAATGAGTCGAGTGGACTAAAATGTAATGTAAGAATGTGAAAACGATTAATGAAGGCTAAAAATGTAAGAGGTAAAGTAAGGAGGAGAAAATAACTAAAGCGGATTAAAAATGTAAGGAGTGTGTATGAGATAAAGGCGTTGTTCTGAAATTATCATATTACTGCTAAGGCGATTAGCGGTAATTACTATAATAAACGAATGTAATAATGTATGTGTGGTGCTTATGACTTGGATCCGTTGTTAAGGTGATAAAGTGTGAATGTAATGATCCTTCGGGATGAATGTTAAATGTGGTATCCCTCTGGATGACCAAGTAAAGGAATGTTAAAGAATCCTTCGGGATGAATGTTAAAGATCCTTCGGGATAAAAATGCATTGCCTTCACCGGCAAAGATTGCCTACATCCTTGGCATGTGTGAAATTCCTTTCGGGGAAAATGTTAAAGTAAAGCGGATCCAAGCTAGAAAACGGAAGAATTTAAAAATCAAATGAAATATAAAATGAAGATGAAATAATAAAAGCTAGATTGGGAATTAGGAGTCGTAGTGTTATGTCGGGAGTACATAACCATGAGTTTATATTTCTTGATTTACATCGATTGGGACGCCTTTCCATGTAAATGAGGAATTATAAACGAGTGGGCTATGTGTTGCTGACACGGCACGAGTAGGGTTAGAGAAGTAGAAAGCGGGAGTTTAGAGTTGGTTAGAAATTGTAAGGATTAAGATAGGAGGGTTATAAGTAGACCATGGCTTTTAGATGAGGCTTAGAAGGACCTTGATGGGATGGAGAAATTGTAATGGTGGCATAATGTGCCTTGCGGTGTGGTACAAAATATGATGAATGAAGTAATGGAAGGTGAACGTATTAGCCGGGGGTGATCATGTAAAGTCAACTAGTACGAGTTTCTTAAGTATCGAGTAGTCAAGAATGAGGGTAGAGAATAAAGTGAGTGAAATAATGATGTGCGGTAATAGGGCGGATTAGGATGATGATTGGCGATAATAAGTAAGTCTTGTATTATGTAAAATCTAAGCGAGAGTTGTGGGGTATAAAAGTAAGCAGGGGTAATGTGGATTAGGGCATGTGATAGTGTTAAAGTATGGCGCTGCAAAGCTAATCCCTATAATATATCTATAAGCCTTAGAAGGCAATCAAATGGCATGAATGAATAAGCAGGCTTATGTGTAGCCGATACGACGTGAGCATGGAAAAATGAATGGAGAAAATGAAAAGTAAAACGTATTAGATGTTATAAAAAAAAAAAAAAAAAAAAAAAAAAAAAAAAAAAAAAAAAAAAAAAAAGATATGAATAAAACTTATGACGACATTAAGGTCTTATGCGGAGCCTTAAGGTAGACGCTTGGAATGAGTTGTGTGTTGAATTGATAAGAAATTGGGTAATTTTCTTAGGATTTGATAAGATAGATTGCTTAGGTGATATGTAAGAAAGAATTTTGTAAGGTGCCGTTTGCATGGTACCTTGTATATTTTGAGTTAAGTTGCCAGTTTTGATTTGATATATGTTGGTAATATGTGGAATGGGAGATCGGTCGGATTATGATGTTATATTATGTTTAGTGCATTGATGATGGCGTGTTATAGTAATGAAGTTAGACTTATCTAGAGTCGAGTATATAGATGTTCCCGGATGACAAGTAGTCATTGTGGGAAATCTTAGAAAAGTTGTGATGATAAGTGTTGATTATAGTAGATTACGCATTGAGATTATGGTATAGAAGTCTAGAGTTGCAAGATCATTGAGATCGTTGCACTAAATGAACTAAGAGTTAAGGGGCTAAGAATGAGAGGTGTTATGAGACTAAGTGTGGTTAGAAATAGAACGGCAGATTTCGGGGATGAAATCTAAATAAGGGGGGTAGAATTGTTAGACCCGTTTCCCGGAATACAAATAGGCCCCACCCTAGATGAAGTGGAACCGAGCCTAAGTATGTTTGACTAAGGATATGTGGTTGGATCTTTTAAGTGGATGTCTGATGAGGCCTAGATGCGGCGCATCAAGAAAGTTACATGCGGCGTATGGCAGAATGAAAAGTAGAACCGGCTTGTTATAGTGCATGCGCCGTATTGGATAAGGAGATACGGCGTATATAAGATGCGGCGCATCTAAAATATAGATGCGGCGCATCGACCTTAAATAAGCAGAAATGACAGAAATGCCCTCTCAGCTAGTTTATATGTGTTAGGCTCTAGACATTTCCACACAATTCTTGTGTGTTTCTGTGGTGCCGAGATAGAGAGAAGAGAGGGAAGATGATGGAGCATTTGAGGATGAAATGATGATGGTATAGTGGTAATAATTCAAGGGTTAAGCCTATAGCATGTTTCTTACATAAGGTATGATGTTCATGATGCTTAATTAGTGTTTAATTGATGAATTATGAAATTAGGGTTTGTAAACCCTAACTTGGGATTAAAGGGTAAATGGTGTTTTAAGATAATTAAGAGGTAATGATAATTATGTGATGAGTTTATAATGGGTTTAAGTTAGTAAATGGTGGGATTGATTATCATATAATCAATATATGATTATATGATGATTAGAAGTGTTTAGAGGTTAGTTATGGTTGTATTAGCCATGATTATAGCTAATGATTATGTGTTATATGTTATATATGATTATGTGTTTTAGGATGATTATGATGATGATGATGGCTAGAAGATTTTGTTGGTGGGATTTGTGTTAGTAGCCTAGCTTGGATTGAAGGTAAGTAACTCTCTTCAAAACATGTGTTATGTATGTATTATCATATATGTGTTATGATTATGTAAGAATAGGAGATTTGGATTTGGAATGGTTATGAGTTGGAAGTTAGGTGGCTAGAGACTTTGATTGAGAGTAAGATAGCTTGATGGACTTGGACTAGCTAAGGTATGTGGTTTGTTATAGTTGTGATGAATGGATGCATTGGTATTATGAAGTTGTGAGTGATGTAGGAGGTATGAAGTAGTTTAGTGGCTTCCATGTGATTATGATGCTTATGTGAAAGTATATGTATGATATATGTTTTATGATGGGTTACTTACTAAGCGTAAGCTTATTCTTTAGTTGTCAATGTTTTTGTAGGCTTAGAAGCAGCGGGATGGAAGGCTTGGATTGTAGCATGAGATTTTGGAAGCGGTTGGAAGATAGTGAGCATTAGGAGCTAGGTAGAACGCCGAGCTCTAGTCAAGGTTGTGCCCCCGAGAGTCTCTTTTATGAGTCGTTCGTTGTGTGTCAAAGTCGGGTAATGGTTTGGGAGTCTAACGAGTTGTCAAAAGTGTTTTAAGTGTTTTTAGTGAATATTTAAGGGGCGTTTGGGTTTAAGTGTATTCGTACCCATTTTGGAGTCAAACGGGTAAATTGCCGTGTATTATAGTTTGTTATGGTTTTGAATGTAAAATGAATGTTTTGGCATAACTTATAATGTTGTATTGAGGTTAAAATGGTTTGTGAGTAAGAGTTGAGTTTATGCAGGTTTCCTGCTGAGGTTCTGTCTAAATTTGGTCGATGCGGCGTATCTAATAAATTAGATGCGACGCATCAGAAGTTAACGTGATGCGGCGTATCTAGTATATTAGATGCGACGCATCAGGAGTTTAAGGTGATGCGGCGCATCATTTAGGGTTGATGCGGCGCATGGTCTTTCAACTATGATACGGCGTATCCCTCAAAAGGATACGGCGCATCGTTGGTCACAGAAGGTCGTTTGGTTGTGGTATACAATTGATCATGGAATGTTTTAAAAGGTGTTTGAGTATATGTTCTTGCAAGTATTTTAAAGGGTTAAATGTGATAGATTTTGGATATGTAACTGAAGAATTTGTATGAGTCCGGTGAAGTCAAGCGTTTCCGCGTCAAAAGTTTTAAATTTTAGTCAAAACGGGTACGGGGCGTTACAAAGACAATAAGTGATTTACATGCAATGCTTATTGAATTTGAGAAAGGATTGTCAAAGAAGGCACCTACACCTGTTGTAATGGCAATACAAGGTGGTAGGATTACTAAGCCTAACAAACTGCAACACGCGAACAATAAGGGGAAAGGTAAAGCTGACAAGGGCAAACAGGTTGTGACCTACCAGCAGAAGCCTAAGAAGCAGAATCCTCCTAAGAAGAAGGATTTGGCTGCTTGTCACCACTGCAACACTCCTGGACATTGGAAGAGGGACTGTCCATTGCTGTTAGAGGAGTGTTGTGCAAATAAAAATAAGAAGGCTCAAAATGGCGCGAGCACTTCAGGTATTTTTATGATTGAATTATTCTCTTTTCCTCGTAAGCATAATTCCTGGATATATGATACTGGATGTGGTACTCACATTTTTAATACATCACAGGGGCTTAGAGGAGCAATGAAGCTGAACTATGGAGAATGCTACTTGTACGTGGGCAATGGCATACGTGCAGAAGTTGAAGCCATAGGGACATTTGATTTAGTTTTACCTTCGGGTTTAATACTAGTTTTGAATAATTCTCATTATGCACCGTCTATTATTAGAGGTGTTATTTCAGTTTCTTTATTGTTGGATAATGGTTTTGATCACACATTTACTAATAATGGAATTTCGGTTTCTTTAAATAGTATTTTTTACTTTAATGCAATTCTAATAAATGGGTGTGTTTGAAATTGACATGGAGAATCATATATCCAATGGAAATAATTCTATGTATAGCATTAGCAATAAGAGAATCAATTCGAACTTGGATTCGTCTTATCTTTGGCACTGTCGTCTTGCACATATTGGCAAGAAACGCATGGAAAAGCTGCAACATGATGGGCTTTTGCAAAATATCAATGATGATTCATTTGATAAATGTGAATCTTGCATATTTGGCAAGATGAAAAGAAAACTTTTTTCACATCAAGTGGAAAGGGCTACGGATCTACTTGGATTAATACACACTGATGTGTGTTGTCCACTTAGACATGTGTCAAAACGTGGTGCTAGCTACTTCTTGACCTTCACGGATGACTATAGTCGCTATAGTTATGTTTATTTAATTAAATATAAACATGAAGTCTTTGAGACATTCAAGGTCTTTAAAAATGAAGTAGAATTACAACTCGGTAAGAAGATTAAGGCTCTTCGATCCGATCGAGGTGGTGAATATTTAAGCCAAGATATTAAAGATTATCTAGCTGAGTGTGGAATTGTCCAGCAACTCACATCTCCTTATACTCCACAACAAAATGGTGTATCTGAAAGGAAAAATCGTACATTGCTAGATATGGTACGATCTATGTTTAATTTGACAACTCTTCCCTTATCTTTTTGGGACTATGCTCTTGAAACTGCTGTTCACGTGTTGAATAGGATTCCAACTAAGAAGGTTGATAAGACTCCATATGAAGTATGGACTGGAAAAGCTCCTAACTTTTCTTACTTAAAGATCTGGGGTTGTAAGGCGTTTGTTAAACGTGACTCACCAGATAAACTCCAACAGAGATCTGTTAAGTGTATCTTCGTAGGATACCCTAAGGAAACAAAGGGTTACTACTTTTACTTCCCACCGGAAAATAAAGTCATCGTGCCTAGGTATGGCGAATTCCTTGAGGATAATCTTATATCTCAAGAATTCAGTGGGAGAGTTTATGATATTGAAAATGATCAAGAAGATACGTCACCTTCTGAGAACACTAGTGTCACACCCCAAAAATGGCGCAGCGGAATGGCATTTACGGGGTATGACCTCATTGTCAAGAACACAAGGTGTCACAATAGAGAAATACTAAATGCATAGCATACGATTGATAATAGTCGCAAACTCCTACAACCGGGATAGTACAAAGGTCCAAATAACATAAGTCTCTAAGTTAAGCAACGTCACTAAGGAACTATCAAATGCAACTCCGTGAGATATAACCCGGGAGGGTCTTGTCTTAAGTCTTGCTAAGCCAGTCAATACTCTACCTTCTAAGCAGCCTCAATAACACCTGAAAATGGTACTCGAAAACGTCAACATAATGTTGGTGAGCTCGTAGGTTTAACGTAAAACCGCTGAGCTGTGATATCATAGTGTAGGACAAAAGTGAGCATGATAACCAATTATAATCACATGTCGAAACCAAATAGTGTCGCGCCAACTGAACCTGTCACGGTTGCACACATAAATAGAACACACAGAGGGGAGCTACCCCGATAGATCTATCAATTGTTTTGGCTCATCAAGAGAGTTAACAGTTGCGCATCAATGTACACACAGTCAAACTAATTGTAGCACATAATTGTATCAACACACATAATGTCCAAAAACATGAAAAACAGTATAATCACAGCATGAAAACAGTTAAAATATCATTTGAGTACCATTTTCCCCCAAGGAAAACATAATAAAAAGGGGCTACGATAACTCACCTTTAATGGTCTGAACAGTGAACGCAGTGAAATTAGAGTGTGCACGGCACCAACACGCAACCTAAATTACATAACCAGGTTTTAGTTTCAAGTATTATATTCAAGTCCATTCAAGTTTAGATCTCAATGTTTAAGTATACTTAGGTGTTATTATTAATGTCCCTCCTAAAGGATAGTGACGTAAAATCCTATGATAGTCCTAAAGTCAAGGTACTAATGGTCGGGGTCCTTCTATGACCTAGGGTATGATCTAACTTAGTCTAGGTAAGTATATCGTTCGTTAGATTCACCTATATTGATTTTTATTATATAACTCAATATTCGAGAAGTTCATCACTTAATGGTTTCTAATTTCTAATTTGAGTAATTTAATTAGTCTCATTATCATAGTTTATTTATACTATATTAGCCTAAAGTTTCAGGTCTCGTCTATTATATCCTAGTTAGACGTATATGTTAACGACGTTCACTTTTTATTTTTATTCGTTATTAATATGACAATTATAAGTGTTTACATATTTTATATGTTTTTCGTCCCGTGTCATGGGTCACAACTATCGTGAACTTATTTTTCTTACTACCCCTTATTATCTAGTACAATATATGTATGTATGTATATATTTACCAATTTTTCCTATGTGTTCGTATACATGTTTACATTAGCCTAGTTGTGAATACACATATATATTTATTCCTATTCCAAAATGTAAGTAAAAGTAATTATTCATAAATGTGTCTATATATGTTTCATATTTGGTCGTTTAGTGATTTGTGTTGACTTATCATTTTAAGACATTTATTCCTTTTTATACGTATAACGTTACTATTATTTTTATCCTACGTGTTGTGCTCTTGGCCAATCAAGTTTTTACGAGATTAACTTGTTCATGTTTAAATTATGTTTTCGACTATAATGAAGTGTCGACACGCGTTATTCAACTTTTGACGGCTTAATATTTTGACGTATATTGGTTTTTATTATTTTGTCTAATCGTTTCTGTCATAATTTTAATAATTAACATACGACATATAGAGTTGCGTCGTTAATTTTTATTCGAAGTGGTCTTCATATTTTCATTTAATCCCGACAACACTTAAACAATTTAGGTGTTCTAAATAACTAATTGGGCTGTCTCTATAGGTTTTCTAGTGAGCTGATGGGCTCACATGTGGGCTCCCAAATGTTAGCTGTGGAAGGTAGTTCATGTGAGGTTAATGGGCTTTACCTAAGCCCACTCTTCAATTGTTGTTCCAGCCTTTATATTACTTATGGTGGGCTCTAAGTGGGCCCATGGTTTGGCCTGTGATTTCGTCTGGTATTTCCTTTGAAGGAAAGAAAATCCCTGCGCAAGTCTATTGCTTGGCAGTCTCATTTGGGGTTTCTAAGGTGCTACCAAATCGAGCCTAGGTCTCACTTGATGATCCATGCTCTAGTAGTACTCGAGCTCAAGCCACTTGGGGTGTCCAAGTGGTAGTTTATGCGACCTTTGTGACTCGTTTGGGGTCGGCAAAAGGTGCATTTGGTGACCTCTAAAGACAAGACCTAAGGGTGCTAACATTCGTGTTTCATCCTAAGCTTATTATAGACTATTTTGGTGTGGTTTTGTCTGATATTTCGCTAAGGTGAAGGCAGCTAGTTCTCGCTAAACATCACCTTGGCTAGTCTCTTTTGAGGCCTTAATATTGTGGTCACATGGAGTTATGCTTCGAATGAACCTACAGTCTTGGCTAGAGCCATATGGTTCGATGGCAACCTCATCGATCACAACCATTCTAGACTTCTACATTCCTAGGTTTCGAAGCTACTGCTTCTGCTACAAATAATATGGTTCGACCATACCACAATCCCCTCAACTCAACTTACAACCTTCCTATTCTAATTCTAGCACCCAAATCCATTCGACATTCTTTTGCTAACTCTAATGAAGTTTGGCAGTCACGCAAAAATCTTCACAACCACAATCCTTTCTAACATTTTTACTCACTACCATCATAATAATAACCCATGACCCATAAAAAGGTCAAACCTTAATCGACCCATTTTTATTATAACTAATATCTTTTCTTCAAATTTCTAAATCAAGGGTTCCTAAATATTTTAATTCGACAAGAATGTGGAAAACTAGAAGGGGGGTTGAATAGTTTTATGTCTTTTTAATTTATTATAAAAACTTTGTATACTTTTAAAAACTTATATTCAAGTTTGTTAAAACTTAGATCTTATTGTTAGTTATATATGTATTCTTTTAAATTGATTGTAAATGTTTTGGTTTCTTGAATAGATTTTCAATTTGATCTTTATGTGAAGTCGATCTCTAATAAATACTAGCAGTTATATAATCCTATGTGTATGAATGTAATGACGATATAAATAAAGAAGTAAATAAAGTATGGAAAGATCTAACCGAGACACGAGAGATTTATAGTGGTTCGGCTACAAGGACACCTTCCTTGCCCTACTCCACTCCCCGAGCACCGAGCTCGAGAGTTTTCTTCATAACTTCAATAAGCTCCCTTATGGCGGAGAAAACCTTACACGACTTTGGCTTACACCGGCTTAACGACACAAAGCTAAATGTCGAGTTCTAATCGTAGCTAGAACCAATCTCACGACTTCACAACACAACTTCTTCACGACTAATTCACGACTACTTCACAACGGCTTCACGACTGCTTCACGACTTCAACACGACCGCTACACAACCTCTATGCTACGGCTTCACGACTTCAACACTATGTCTTCACGACTAAGACTTCACGACTTCAACACGACCGCTACACAACCTCTATGCTACGGCTTCACGACTTCAACACTAGCACTTCACGACTAAGACTTCAATGCTTCAACACGACTGCTACACAACCTTTATGCTACGGCTTCACGACTTCAACACTAGGACTTCACAACTTCAACGCTATGGCTTCACAACTTCAACGCTATGGCTTCACAACTTCAACACTAGGACTTCACGACTTCAAAGCTATGGCTTCACGACTTCTACTCCGCGGCTTCACAACTTCTACACTATGTCTTCACAACTTCTATACCACAACTACTTATACAATTTCTTCACTACTTACATACAACACAAATCTACTATACACACCTTACACAAATGAATGAATGATTTACAAACTTTGTTAAACTAACAACTTAAGTAACAAGAAGATACTAAGTTGTAATACTTCTAATCTTGATTGATAGAAGTATTCTTCTTTTGCACTTGAATGAGGGAAGCTTGGATCACTTGGAAACCAAAGCTTAAGATTATATGATCAAAGGATTGTTAGAAAGTATTTACAAGATTTAGATCAGAAAGTTTTGGGGTGCAAAAGGTGAGTAAAAGTCCAGGAGAAGACTGGTATTTATAGGAGAAAAATTTGGACAGCTGGAAGTCTACTGGAGCGGGGGCGGTCCCCTTAAATAGGGGGCGGTCCCCTTAATAATTAAGGGGGCCGCCTAGTAAAATTAAGGGGGCCGCCCCTTCTGTCTGTTGGCCAATTTTGTCCTTTTGTGGGGAAGGTTTTTCTGGAACATTTTAACTGATTTTGGTTAAAAATTTGAATTCATATTATTATAAAAGATTAAACATTTTTATTTAATGCCAAAAATGTTTTTCAAAAATATATAAAATGTTTTTGATGTTTTATAAAAAATCTAGTTATTAAGAAAATGTTCCTTTGATCATATAATGCATTAAGCATTAGTTCATTCATACCTTAAGTGATTTGAGTTGTAGAAATAGATATTTACAACTAAATACTTGTTTACGTCATAATTTTCCGATTAATGATTTTACATTTTGTGATTATCAAAACGTAGAGATATCGAAAAATATTAATAACGTGTTTAGGCATTATTTATATCAACAAAGAACAAAATGGTTTTACTAACCCTTAATAATCTCCCATTCGACCTAATTTTTAATTCCTATTAACGATTCAAAAATATAACAAAATAAAAGTCAATAATTAACCTGGTAAATTTGTGGGCGTTCGAACACTATAACAAACCCTCCAAACCGAATCCAAAAGCTCCAAGATTAACCACCACAGCCTCCTATTCGAACCACTTGTTTCCCTAGATCTTGAGAACTTCTCAATCTTTGGGTGTGTTTGAAATAAGTGTGATTCGAATAGTCCTCAGGAGGTACGGATTTATGGTTAGAAATGGAGTTAGGCTCCATACCACTTTCGGATTGTGGGAAAAGTATCCTCTCCTATTTGGTGTGTTATCTATATTCTTATGTCTCAATTTCTTATGTAATCTCGTGAAGGTGAAGAAGACAAAGTCCTATGGTCAAAACTTATTAATGGAGATGGTGATAGATCCAAGTTTGGGGAAATGGTGTAGGCGGCGACAAAGAGAGAAGGAGGGTACCAGTAAAGTGTTTTGGGGAGATGGGTTAGTGGGTGTGGGGTTTATATATATTTTTTTATTTAAGAGTATAGATATGTGTAGTATTGTAATTTTATTTAAGTGGTGTAAAATTTTTATAAATGTTTTAAAGGTAAATTGGATAATTTAAATACCCGAGTCCTGCTAAACAGTGTCAGGTCTGGTTCCATCCTAGACTGTCTCTAGTTCGAGAGTGTATGTTTTAGGGTCGTTGAATATTATTTGAAAAATCCTCCGAGTTCTCAATTATTTTCTAATATTTCTTAACTTTCTGTCGGTTCCTGGTTTGCGCATGGTGTCGTTCTCTCGTTTCGTGCAGCTTATATATAAATCATATGTGAAATAAATTATCTGACTTCTAAAATATATTATATGAAGTTTTTAAATGTTGGAAAATTCGCGATTGCTACAACTAGCACACTTCCTGTGGATCCTGAAAGTTTAGGTCCTCCAACTGAAGTTGAAGTAGTCCCCATTTGCAGATCTACAACATCTGTAAAAGCTCCTGAACGTCTATGTCTAAACGTAGAGTGTGAGGAAACTATACTAGGGGATCTTGATGAACCTACTAGTTATAGGGCTGCCATTAATAGTTCTGAAAAGGATAAATGGCAGGTTGCTATGAATGGGGAAATGCAATCCATGAAAGACAACAAAGTCTGTATTGAAGTAGACCTTCCTCCCAATGCTAAGGTAGTTGAGAGTAAGTGGCTCTTCAAGAAAAAGACTGACATGGATGGCAATGTACACACCTACAAAGCTCGTTTGGTGGCTAAAGGCTTTACCCAAACATATGGTGTTGACTGTAGCTGACATTAGAGCTATTAGGATTCTTATAGCCATAACTGCTTACTATGACTATGAGATTTGGCAGATGGTTGTCAAAACCGCCTTCTAGAATGGTCGCCTAGATGAATACATCTATATGGCGCAGCCTGAAGGGTTTGAGAATCCACAATTTCCTAAGCGGGTATGCAAGCTTCAAAGATCCATTTATGGATTGAAGCAAGCATCAAGGCAATGGAATAAGAAATTTGATGAGGAAATCAAAAGATTTGGATTTACTCAAAATTTCGATGAGCCATGTGTATACCACAAAGTTAGTGGGAGTAACACTACTTTTCTTATCCTATATGTCGATGACATATTGATCATGGGAAATCATATACCAAGTCTTAATGAAGTTAAGTCTTATCTAGGTAAATGTTTTTCTATGAAGGATTTAGGAGAAACAGCTTACATCCTTGGAATCAAGATCTATAGAGACAGATCTAAGCGGTTGATTGGATTAAGTCAAAGTGCTTACATTGATAAGATATTGAAAAGATTCAATATGCAAAATTCCAAGAAGGGATATTTGCCAATGCAAGTAGAACATGGCTAAAGTAGCAAAATATGTGCCTCCACTCCTAAAGAGATAACACACATGAAGAAAATTCCATATGCTTCGGCAGTAGGATCTATCATGTATGCAGTGAGATGCACAAGGCCAGATGTGGCGTTTGCACAAAATTTGACTAGTCGTTATCAAGACAATCCCGGTGAAGCTCACTGGCATGCTGTCAAAAACATTCTTAAGTATTTGAGGAATACAAGAGAAATGTTTCTAGTGTATGGGGGAAATCCAGATGCAGAGCTTGGTGTTACAGGTTTCTGCGATGCGTCCTGACAAACTGATAAATATGATACAAAGTCTCAAACGGGTTATGTCTTTGTCATTAATGGAGGAGCAGTAGACTGGAAGAGCAAGAAGCAGAGTACGATAGCTATGTCTGCAACAGAATCTGAGTATATTGTTGCATCGGAAGCTGCGATGGAAGCTGTTTGGATAAGGAATTCATTTCGGATCTTGGAGTTATGCCGTCAATTGAATTACCTATCAATGTGTATTGTGACAATTCTGCCGCAATCACATTCGCCAATGAACCTGGAGTCATGAAGGGCGCCAGACACTTTCCTAGGAGATATCACTATGTTCGAGAACAATTCAAATTAGGTGAAATCAATTTACTCAAAGTTCACACATATGACAATCTGGTTGATCCTTTTACGAAGGCTTTACCTAAGGAAAAGTTTACTCAACATGCTGATGGCATTGGTCTTCGTTTAGCTAGTAGTTTCATGTAAATCTGTGGTTAGTATTTGGATAAAGGATATGTAAACAATGTTATCATAACGAAATAAAGTATTTGGTTGCGTTTATTCTCATTTATAATATTGTATCCTATATTTGCATGTTTAAATCCATGAATAACTTATGTTATTCTAAATAGTTCGTTGTCAATCAATAATATGGGAGTATTATTGAATTAAGACAAATGTGAATGTTGGTAGAATATACTTAAGTATATTGATGCGTGGGTATGCCAAATTCACATGATATTCAATATTGGATAAATTGAATATACGACAGATCCCAACCACATGATTATACTTTATGGATCTTTGTCATTAAAGTAAATCATGAATATTTATCCTCAGACTTGAGATACCAGGTAACTGCCGAGGATGTAGCTCATTTTCTGTAAGATAGTCTAACACTATCCGTAACTGGTAGTTATAAGGGCTATTTTCGGAGGTGATGTGAAGTTCAAGGGTTATGCTCGTAGTCAAGAAAGGATTTGTTCCTCAAATTTGTTTTGAAGTGTAATACTGCTTGGCCACTCGTAGGGTTGACAAGATGTTTGCGTGCGCACGCCCAAAGGCTATCTGGAATACGTTCAGATGATTTGGTAATCTTGTTCAATCATTGATAAACGAGAAACTAAATGTTAATTATGGAATGACTTAGATCCATATCCATATTAACGCGGTATTAGAAACAAAAGGATAAGTATGATGATTAATCATCACAAGGTTTTTTCCAGGAAACCATACTCAGGGTCGATCTGGGGGCATTGGGGGTGTTAAGCTAGACTAACCCATGTCATTACTATATTAATGTATATCCAAGTGGGAGCTGTTAAAGTTGTGGATATAAATTAATATTTGTATGACCAGTTTCGAACACGAGACTTCGGGATTGCACACATTACGTATGAGTTTCCATGGTTTGAATAATTAATTTATTAATTATTCATTTCACAAAAAACACTTAACGGTCGTTAGTATTTAACGAGGTTTGGATAACGGTCGTTAAATAAAGGACTAAAGATGAAAGAGATGACAAGAAGGATCTAGAACCCCTCCCATGGGCTCTAGATCGGCCGACCCATTCCTTAGGGGGTTAGGGTTTGGTTGTTTAGCTTTGGGAACAAGTTAAAGGGTGCCTATAAATACAAACCCCTTGTATTTGTAATTCCCTAATCATAATTCCAAGCAAACCCTAAATCTCTCTTCTCCTCCCTCTCCTTGTGGCCGATCGGTTTCATCTCCCAAACTCCTTGGGTGGATCGATTTTGCTAACAATACAAGTTAGGGTTGTGTTTGTGAATTAGAACTTAGCTTTTCACATTGAAGCGCTAGTATCACGTGTGTACAAGAACGAAGGACAAGCTTGCTTTAGCTTGTGTGATTTTTCCCCATTCGACTAATACCCTAGTCGATCCATTCTTAAACCCTAACCTAGGGTTTATCTTGTTCTTGATACTTGGTTTCTTGTTTGGCTAGAAACCTAAAGGTATGCATATCTTTTATATTTCAGTTAATTAATTACATGTATATAGATCCTATTCCGCTGCTATATGCTTTGATGTGCTTTGATATATATTTATAGTTTTATGATTCATATATTCCAACACTCAGAACAATGCTTGCCATGTCAGCAGTGGCCCATTTTTGGCAGATGCCCTCCTGCTTCTGATTAGTAATCGGCGTGTCTTCATTTTCAGGGATCACATATCGAAACATGTTTTCTTCCAAAGTCATATCCACTTTAGGTGCTACCTTCCTCTTTCGTTTCCAGCCCCTTTTAGCCATGATTTCATCAACCAGATGGATTTAGGAATTGGGGTTTTTGATGTGTGGTGGTTTTAGTAGAAATGGTGATGGGGTTTTTGGTGGTGATTGCACGGCGGCGGTGTGGGTGGTGGTTTAGATGGCGGAGTTTGTCACCGTTAGGGTTTTGTCAGTATATCAGTTAATGGGAGTGGAATAAGTACTGATGCAACAAACTTGTTAAAAGTGAAATCAAGAAAGAAATAGCAGCAGAAAGCAATAAAAGCAACATTATTTTGTCATCTGAGCATATCAAAAAGAAAAGAAACACACTAAGAGAGACAGTATGAGAAATTAGTGCTTTCTTGCTACACGGGTATATTTCACTTATGAAACCTCATAATACACGTGTCTGGGATTTGAGATCCCTCACCCACCCAAAAGGATTTGATAAACTGGAATTTGAGTTCAAATCCTTCCCTTAATTTTTCAACTTAACACATATCATCTTTATGGTTACACAACCAAACACCCCTAATATTAATAGGTTTTAAAGAAATAGGTTATAAATGTACAATAGAAATTAATTGCAATCCAGTAATTCATAAGTTAAGTCATAGATATAGCAAGCAGTCATTTCCTTTGTCTTGTAAACCAAAACAAGTTCAAGGAAAAGATAAGTGCAATATATTTACATAATAACGTTCTTTGGTCGAATGATACGCCCAACCAATATCTTCGACCTACACCACACATGCTGGCATGTGCATCACAAATTTAAGGACCTTCAAATCCTGAAGAGTAAATACAAGAGACTGCATCAAGCTTCATAATAAACCACCCACACTGATTGGGGCATTTAATTTTCTCTAGATAAATAATATATAAAATTGGAAGAAAGAAAAACTAACCCCATGGGGTATGGTAGTCGTAACCCACACAATTGACTCTCTTACTCCTAGGCACCATTCCTGTAAACTTATCACCCATGGGATCATTCCAAAGATGAACTGCATGTAGATGTAAAATTGTTTAGACAAGATGTTATCAAGTGATACAAAAAAGTGTTGCAATAATTCCCTATTTTTTTTCTACAACGCTACACGCACTACCCGCTCTATATGAATCCTGGTTAAGCTAATTTGATAACTGAGGATATAAATTCCCCAATTCTACCAATTCACAGATGGATGGTTCAAGATCATGTACTATCTAAGTATGAAAAAGAATATCCAGGATAAAAAAAAAAAATAACAGAATTCAAGACAAGCGTAGGCTAACCTGGAACAGAAGGTGTGACACAGACCTTCCAGTTCAAATTATCTTTGTTACCTGCATGCATGCAAGATCAGGCATTAGACACCAAAAAAAGGATTCAATATGAAAGCAGAAACTATAGTACACAAATATTAATATGATTTTTTATATAGAATGAATTACAAGGTTATAAGCATTGTGCAACTTTCGAGCCCTTTTTAGGGGAGGTTAAAAAAGTTTACCCCTCGCACATGGTCAAAAGGAATGACCAAAATCAACCTATTTTTACTTAAATGCGACATTGCAACATCTACAAATTGTTTCAACAATGGTATAGGAATGCAACTAACAGCAATTTTACATATTAAAGAAGTGTTGCATGCACAAAATGTCTTAGATTCATGAGATATAACCCAAATAATCACTTACCACATGGTGTACGATCTGTAAGAACAAAGTTGCTCAATGATTTACGACCATCGTCCCACCTGAGTTTAACTTTTGTTTCATAAACACCAAATTTCTCTTCTTCAATGGCCTCTATGGTCATGTAGAAGTGATAATTAGTCCCGTCCATTTTTATATATGAGCACTCCATAACCTGAAAAGCATAGAGGTTGTCGGGCTGGCCTGGCTTAACATGCTAACAACAAAAATATGTTTATAATTAGTGCAGCAACAAAAATAAATAAGTAAAACACATAAACAGAAATTAGACGGGTGAAACAGAATGCAAGCCATACCTTCGCAATTATCTCATTGAAGGCAGTAATTGCAAACAAACTGATTAGCTCAACAATAGGATTATCAACTTTAATTGGAATTCTTTCTTTCTCAGGATCCCGAAGACTAATTGCGCCAAGACCAGGCTGCCACGTGAATGAAATATGTGTAAAAAAAATATATATATATAAACTTCAAGACGATTAAAAGAGGAAAGAACTTTCAAAGCTTATACATACAGTATCTTTATCGAACTTTCGAAACTCCTTCCAGATTTTCTTCTCCTCCTTATTCAATGGAACATCATCAGTCTTATGATACAGCCTGAGTGGCTTCTTCAATGGTGCACAACAACGATCTGTAAGGGGAGAAATATACCAAGTTACTGTCTATGTGTAATTAACTTAATGATCCCTTGATATTTGGCCTATCCTAGTGATCCCACTACTTACATTTCTAAGAAGGATAAAATTGTACAAATAAAAATGACGAGAAAAGAAGAATTCTTTTTTATTGGATCAATAAACATTGATCAAATCATTAAACCCATCATAATCATACTGAACCATGCTTATTATGTATTTAAGTATCTGCATTAAAGTACATCATATCAGTGGCAATAACATAGCATACCAAACCATTACAAAGAAAAGTTACTTTCAACTTCGCTGACCTAAAGATGTATAAGATAATGTGCAATAAATAAAAAAAGATACCCGGCCTTGAAGAGACTTCCATTTGACAAGGACTGGACTGATGGTATACAGCAAAGTTTTTCAAAAAATACTGGGATATAGTTGGGGAGGAGTATGTGCAGCTATTAGAGAGTTTTTTCAAACTAGCAAGATCCTTGGGAAATTAATTCCACAGTAATCTCATTGGTTCCTAAAGTCCAAATCCCTTGAAAGTATCAGACTATAGGCCAATTGCCTGCTGTAATGTTGTTTACAAGATTATCAGCAAAATATTGACTAACAGGCTCAAACAAGTACTATGCAGGATTATATCTCAGAATCAAAGTGCCTTCATACTTGGGAGAAGCATTACTGATAACATATTATTAACTCAGGAGTTACTAAAAGGTTATGACTGTAAAAGTGGGAAGAAGAGGTGTGCTTTCAAGATTGATATCATGAAGGCATATGACACAGTTAATTGGGAGTTCTTGGAGCAAGTAATGGAAGGGTTTGGATTCCCAAGCAAGTTTGTGAAGTGGGTGATGACATGTATTAACACTGCAGCTTTCTCAATTTGTGTTAATGGTGATAGATGTGGGTACTTTAAAGGTGGTAGGGGCCTCAGACAAGGGGATCCAATATCCCCTTATCTGTTTACCATTGTCATGGAAGTACTTAACCTAATGCTGCTAAGGAAGATAAGACAAACAGGGCAATTTACTTTTCATGATGGTTGTGAGGAAATGAAGATTGTAAGTCTGTGTTTTGCTGATGACCTACTTGTGCTTTGCAATGGAGATGTAAATTCTGTCAGTGTCATCAAACAAGCATTGGATGAGTTTAGTGATTCTTCAGGGCTGCAGCCAAACATGGGTAAAAGTACTATGTTCCGTGCTAATATTAATGAGGAGCTAAAAAGTGAAATCCTAAGTATTGTCCCTTTCACAGTAGGGTCACTACTGTAAGATACTTAGGAGTTCCTCTTTTACCAAAAGACTGAGCTTAATGACTGCAAATGTCTAATTGATAGAGTCAAGATGAAGATTATGGACTATTGGACTGGAAGAATAAGTTTTTAACATATGCTGGAAGACTACAATTGATAGCATCAGTGTTAGCTGCTATGCAAACCTTTTGGGCATCTGTGTTTTTCATCCCAAAAATGTTATTGAAGACATTGACAAGCTGCTCAAGAGTTTCTTATGGAGTCAAGGTGAAAAAGTTCAAGGTAAAGCAAAAAATAGCATGGAAGAATGTATGCAAGCCAAAGAAAAATGGAGGTTTGGGTCTGAAGCCTTTGGAGAAATGGAATGTTGTACTGATGAGTAAACACCTATGGAATATTGCTAAGAAAAAGGATTCCCTTTGGGTAAAATGGGTGAATGTTCATAGGTTAAAGGGAAGAAGTGTGTGGGAGGTTCCTGTTGATACAAAAGCTAGTTGGGGTTGGAAAAAACTACTCGAATTAAGAGAAAAAATGAGACCTCATGTTTGGAGTGTGATTGGTAATGGGAAAAACACTGAGATGTGGCATGATAAATGGGATATGGGTGGCCCTCTATCTAAAGTGGTGACAAGAAGAGCAGTGTATTCTGCTGGATTGCAACACAATGAAAAAGTGGCAAACATGGTTGTTAATGGTCAATGGCAATGGCCAATTGGATGGATAGACCAATTCCCACAACTTAGCCAAATTGAAGCTCCAAGTTTGAATGATGATACTGATGACAGTGTACATTGGATGAGTAACAAAATGAAAGTGGTGAAATTTAGCATTAGTAGAGTGTGGAAGGACCTAAGAGAACCAGATGTTAAAGTTCCATGGTATGATGTTGTTTGGTTTCCTCAGTTCATCCCAAGACATGCATTCATAGTATGGTTACTAGTCCAAGAAAGGTTACCTACGCAAGACAGATTATTGAAATGGCAACCAACAAAAGTAACGGAATGTTCTTTATGCAGTAATGAAGTTGATTCTCACAAACATCTGTTTTTTGAATGCAATTATTCAGCTAGTGTTTGGGATAAAGCAAGTGTGATGTGCAAGTTCCAAACTGGAAACAATTCATGGAAAACAGTTTTGGAGGAGCGTATTAAAATGCCTAAGAGGAGGAATATATGGATAATTCTAAGAAAAATTGTTTTTGCTGCTGTGACTTACTTTATATGGAAAGAAAGAAACCACAGGCTGTTCAAAGAAGTTAAAAAACCATGGGAGGTATTATGGAAGGAAATTGAAGAAACTGTGAAATTGAAACTATTAAGTCTAAAGTTGCAGAATCAAGAGATGTCAAGAGGTTTATGATTTATGGGACATATCTGGAAACTTGCTTGATGTTGAAGTGGTTAAAAAAAGGGTGTTTGGGACAATGAATGGATCAATCTTGGTCATTATTGGCAGTGTGAATGATGTGCAGAATGACTGTTGTATGTTGATGAGATTAAAGGGGTGTTTGGCAGCTTGGATAACAGAAGCAAAATTGCAAATTTGTGTGCTGTCATTTATTTTCAGACCATTACAAATGTGAAGTTCCTTGTATCTTGGAGTCCTAATTGTGTAACTGTACCTACATTAGCACCATAGTTTTCTCTAGTTTGGCCTTGGGAGGAAACTAGAAGGCTATGCTTTGCTGTGTAGGAGGTCTATCACAATATGGATGTACCATAAAGTAGGGCTTCCTTTTGTGAAGGGTAAATGGTCTTGGAGGGGAGTGTAAGCAGTATGGAATTGAGAGTGGTGAAAGATGACACTTCATGGTCCATACTTTACACTCCCACAGGAGGTTTGGTTGGTCCTCACTGGAGGAGTGTGTTCCCAGTTATATGAAGCCATTTTTTGAGATGGAAATGTAGTATAACTGGCAGAGCCCTTCAGTGGAGGGGTTATGGGTGCCTAGTGAAGCCATTAACCCATATTGCTGTGATTACTGTGGGTGCTGGATGAGTGATCATGGCAAGGGGTAAGATGGAATGTAGCTAGATGGTTTAGGTGCAATAACAAGGTGAATTGGTGCTGTATGCAGTGATGTTTTAAAGGCTCTGGTCTTAATGTTTGGTTGACAGAGTATTGTAGTATCAGATATAGCTTTAGGCTTATTGATATTTGATGTATATTGGTAGAAGTATGTTCTGTTTGTATAAGATTTGGGGTTTGTCCAAATCTACATCTTCTATTCTTATGATGTACATATGTTTGGGAAGATTAATATAATTTCACCTTTTGCACCCAAAAAAAAAAAAAAAAAAAAAAAAAAAAAAAAAATGAGCGAGAAAGAAGAATTCTTTTTTATTGGATCAAATAAACAGTTGATCAAAATCATCAAACCCATCATAATCATACTGAACCATG
>CP139507.1:87800973-87836960 GCA_021014915.2 Artemisia tridentata subsp. tridentata
AATTGATCATAAGTTTCAAGTTTCAGTTATATTGAGCTAAGTTGTTATACACTCGAAATGTAATAATGTGTCATATAATATTCCCTGAACCTATAATAGAGATCAAATAATCTCCCCTGTACTAATAGCAACGGGTCAAGTAATATTCCCTAAAGCGATCAAATAATCTCCCTTAGCAACGGGTCAAGTAATATTAAATAATCTCCCTTAACAATGGGTCAAGTAATATTAAATAATCTCCCTTAACAACGGGTCAAGTAATATTAAATAATCTCCCTTAACAACGGGTCAAGTAATATTAAATAATCTCCCTTAACAACGGGTCGAGTAATACTCTCTAAACATATACCCTGTTACGATAAGCAATTTGAAAATGCTATCTTCCGAGTTCAGTATTCAAGCCTAAGCAAGCCATTTGCTAGTAAAGCAAACATATGTTTCTCCCAAGGAGTCATTTCAAGACATATAAGTAGAAGTTATATTTCCAAGTAAATCATGATAGTTTTCAATGTACTTATACAAATAAAAGTATGTAATTTAGCATGTATCTCCCCCAAAGAGTATTTATAACACAAGTATAAAAACGGGGCTATGACTCACAGTAATATGTAAAAGTTAAGAGTACTTGTGAAAGTAAAAGCAAGTAGTTGAGCATGTATCTCCCCCAAAGAGTTTAAAACAAGTATTAAAAGAGTAGGGGCTATGACTCACCTCGAGCGTAGCTGATAAGTTGGAATTATGAAATCAAGTAAGATTATGGGAACGATTACGTAAACGTCTTCAATACATGACCTGAATATAAGGAAGGTCTGAGATTCTGACTTAATACGAATGGTGGAAATGATAATGAGAACGAATAACGATCTGATCGTTAGAGTGAGAATATGATATGCTTAAAATGCCTAAAGTTCAAAAATAATATTATTCATAATATTATCCTATTTTTATGTCTTTGAAACCAATATATCGTTTCCTCGAAAGTGGGGAAACGATTCGTTAAGTTAAATTGTTTAAAATGTTTTATATATAAATATAGCGAACGTTAATTATTAAGTAACTGAAATACACAAGAATGCAACGTGACGTGATGGGGTGACGTAAAATGGAAAATAAAATAAGAATGTCAAATATAATATGTTGGATCTTGTCCTTTTCCAGTTTTTACACTTTTTACCCTAACGGCGTTAGCGTTGCACCGTTAGTCCTTTATTAAATATAATTTACATTTATAGTCCACTACTTGTCCAATATAGCGTTCTGAGCTTGGAATATGATAATATATCAATTTATACCTTAAGGATTCTGTTTTTACAGCTTCAGTCCCTATTTTAGGCGGTTGGCAGTTTTAGTCCCTCAAGGTGTAACTAGTTTGCAAATTTAGTCCTTTTCGTACAAAAAATATGGGAAAAGTTATGCGAGATTTTCTGTAGCTTAATGAAGCTTATTAAAACTTATTTCAACTGCTTATTACACGAATTGTTTATTTTTAATATAAAAGGGCCTTTTAAACGTGTACAATCAAGGCCCGTTAAGAAATCTAGAGGCGAGGGCATGAAAATAGTTTTGGGCCTGGACTTGGGCTATTTTTTTGATTCTAGAAATATATCATATGGGCCTGGTGGCCTGTTTAATCGCAAAGTCTTATTGGGCTCAAAAGTTAGCCCAACCGGATTTAATTAGATTTTATTTTTCTGGAAATTTCAAAATATACACTTGTATGAGTCGATCAATAGAAAAATTTTAAGGGTGTTCGAGAGATTATGAACTCAAAGTTAAAACACGAAATATGTAGTTTCCATGTCGTTAATCATGTTGTGTAAAAATATTCATGTATCATTTGTGAAAAATCAAATTAAACAGTCCATGAGCTGATCATGTTGCGTGTTTTTCTGAGTGAAAAAGACTTAGATAGTTTTCAGATTTTGAGCTTTATACGTGTATGATCAGTTTACTTTAGGCGTTTTAGAGTGTCTAGATGTGCTTATATTTACAAATTATATATACGAAAGTTGTAGCTAGCTAGGTGGTCTAATAGCTCGTATAAAAATATGGTACTATTGTTCAGTCGAATGCCAAGATATATGGTCGCTTTTATGGTCGAATGGGACAGATTTCAAATACTACAAATACTTAGTTAATTCTTCTAAGTTTTGATGAGTTCTTATACATGTATATATAAGTTTAAAAATAAGGTTCGAATGATCATGAAACAACATTAGAAATGTGACGTGAGTATTTTTAATGATTCCTAGGCCTTCCGCGAGGGAGGCAAATCACTATATGAGTTCTATATATGTATGTGGTACGTAAATATATAAGTAAAACTATATACGTTCGAATATGAGTAGCATGCGATACATGGTGAAATATTAACGTATGAAATGAACTCAAATGATATGGAAAGACTTACAACACCTTTTAGGTGGTGAAGGAACTCGCGAAGATTGACTAGAACACAAGAAACTAAACCCACGATCGCTAGTCTTAATATATACGTTTATATTTATTAACCCATATCTTTCGAATGGACTTCTAAACGAATCAAGGAGACCTTCTGGTCTTCCAGAGATGTTCTTATGAATGAATAAGAGTTAGAATGATAGTATTACATGAGTGAGGGAAAGTGATGATAGAGTAATGGGTTATACGTTATATATATAAAACGTATTCGATATATATTGAATTTTAACTCAACCCCAACTTGCTCTACTATTCACATGTCAGTGAATGTTGGAATTTTTAGAATGTATGTACTGTCATTACAAGACTTTGAGGGAATTTGCAAGTGGGGAAAACAATATGTGTCGACATATATGTTTATATGTCGACTAGAAGGTTTAAAATGTACAAAAACGAGTTCTAGCGTGAAATCTTGATGTATATGACAGTAAATGCTCTCAAAAACTCGCCAATGATCAAACATAATTATTAGAATGGGATTAAAACAAACACGGGACAAAACGGATCATTTTGTGAAAAATATTATATATCGATTTGGTGAAATCGGCCAAACACTTTGGCTTCTAAAAACTTATTAAACGTTCGTAACATGAGCCAACATTTGGCGTCCTATTTCTTTGGTGGGTCGACAATTAAGTGGTGTAAAAATACATATGTGTTGTGTTCAAAAATCGAAAAATACAAGGGCATTTTGGAGGTGCTTATGCTCGACTGGAAATGAAACTAAAAAGATAGAGTTGGGCCTGATGAACAGTGGCCGAACAAGGAGAGTTGGGTTGAATCAGTTTTTGGCCCAATTGAGTTATTTAGTGATATTTAGTGTAATTGATTTGGTAAATTTTTGTATGAGCTCGTCCCGTCATTTGGTAATTTATATGATATTGTTTTCGTGTTAAAATAATATAATAAAGAAAATTTTAAATTTTCCCGTAAAAATGGTGATTAAAATTAATGACATAGATTAATATATAATTAACCGTTGTCAATTATAGGGATTTTTGCAGTTCGCTATAGTACCTACCTGTCATTCTAAATTTCGTCCCGAAATTCAAGTTTAAAGTGATTACTAAAAATAAGGGATTATGAATAGAGGGTTGTCGAGAGATTTATATCCGAAAATCAAGGAAACGTGATCTAGTCAGATTTATTTGTACTAGGTGAGATAAATTTAAATGTTGCAACTAATGAATCAAAGGGCTGTGAATAGTGAAAAACAACGGTCAGGAATAGTGAAATAACGGCTAGTGAACAGTAATTACCAACGGTCATGAATAGTGAAATTCAAACGGCCGTGAATAGTGCTATAACGGCTATATTTTAGCCTATAAATACCCCATTTTAATACTCATTCTTCCACCAACTATTTTCCTCTCATTCCATATCTCAAACATGCCGCACCTCATTACTATCCTAGCAATCATGTACGTCGTTGCTGTCGCCATTTATTTGCCTTATGCTTCGGAAGAAGATTTTGGATTCTTGGTCGCTATCTTGCTGTTTGTCATGCCCCTCACGGTTTTAGCTATTGTCGTGGATAAAATATGGGGGCCATAGATAGTAGGAGTGTTGAAATTAATTGTTGTAGTTTTTAGCACTACTGATGTAAACTTTATCGTTATGTACTAACTTCTGTGGATTCTAATAAAACTTATGTTTATTTGTGTTTTCTATATATCTTTGTGAATTCTTATGGTTCTTATGTTTGTACTTTTGTCAGTTTCTTATCATAAAGGTGATGGGTAATAGGTGTAGATATTTATTGGGGTTTGGTCAAATGTAGTGTTCATGAACAGTTTATTTTGTCTCAAGATTTTACTTTTGAATGAAGATTGTTATTAGGAAATCTGAAAATATAACCGTTCCATTTATGACATGATTCTTCCTAAATTAGACATAGTTGATCAGGCTATGTATAATTGAGGACCAAATGATGTGATGCTTGGCTCAGTCACAGTGATATTTATGTTTCTTTAAAAAGTTTTAGATGGCGTTCAACGTGTTGTTTTTGGAAAATAACAACGTGATTATTTTTCAAAAGAATAATAAAATTTATGTTCAAAACTACGGTGATGAGTCAGGAATTTCTGGGGTGAGATTAGGATATTATTGGTATAAACTTAGGTTTCGGATGAGAATTCTTACAAAGTGGTAATAATCTATCGTTTGGTCAGAGTTGGTGTTATTCAAGTTTCTAAGGTGATATCAATGTATTGTTATGCAACGACTATGAGTAGGGTGAATAGAATTGGAATTGAAATAGACGTAGATTATGTTTATTACGGAAATATTACAAGATTTCATACGGTAGAAAGATAGTTGTTACACTTAGGTTACATCCATCGTACCTAAGGTAAAGTACAAAAGGAAATACAACTTGGAAAGTTTTAACTAGGGTTTATTTATTTACATCAGGAATTTATTCATCTACTTAAACATAGGTGTCACTTTTTGACGTTGTTAAGGTTCTAAAGAGCTTCCATTCTCTTCCACTGCTCTTTTTGTCCTAAGTGGTATTCTAATTTGGGCATCGGTTCTTGTAATGCCCCTTTTCTCCACATCCATAGCATACTACTGTGACTGGCTGTAGATTTGTACCATTGGTTCTGTGACCCACTCTGTGGCACTTTGCACATTTGGTCGGGCAAGGCCCAGTGTGATGTAGATTACATTTGTTACACTGGGGTTGCGTTCCGGCATACCCTCTTCCTTCAGTGGGTGCAGTCACATAAGTCCTGGCAGCCTCTTGTCTGCGATCTTGTTCTTGATGATGGGTGTTGCGATTCTGATAGTAGTTACGCTTACGGTTGTTGTTGTTGTTCCTGTTGTTGTTGTTGTAGTTGGTGGTTCCACGATCATCCATGCTTCTTTTGTGATCACTGTTTGTGGAGGTAGAATTCCGTTTAATTACTAGTTCCAATAGTCGTTGGGATAATGCGATAGCTTCCTCCAGAGTTCTTGAGTTTGAAGAGGTGACGTCCCCCTCGATGCTCTGGGGCAGTTGATGAGTGTGTAAATACTCATCATTTTACACCCATAAAAGACACAAAAATAACCAAAAACGTCCAAATATACCAAATATTACTGCAGATATCCTTGGTTTGTGTTTTTATGCATTTCAGGTACAAAGGATTGAAAACGGAGCGAAAACGAGCATTTTTGGATCGACTCGACAACAATTGTGCATTTTGGTCATACCGTGACGGAGTCAAAGTCAACACCGGGATATAGTTTTGGATCGAGATCGGATAACCGTAACCGAAACCATTTTTTATGGGCCGACCCGGCCCATTTATATGGGCCAAGTTCGCCCATATTTAACTTATCCCAAACCCATTTAACCAAATCCATAACCATTTAAAAGCCCAACACAAAAAAAATAAAAAGTCCAATGTTTAACCCATACCCGGCCATTTTATTGTGTTTTAACTAAACACACCAGTTGACAAAAGTCAACTTCTTCCTCTTCCCTAATCCCGCCAAACCGAATCCCATCACCATGTACCTTCACCAGACACTATTGTCTCCCCCTCCACTTCCCCATACACTGCTCCAGCCACTCTACTAGCCCCAAGGTACTTCTTCACAAGATGCCAATCCACGCTGGCAATCCACATCTCAATATTGGCGCTAAAAGTGAATTAAAGGCTGAGATGACTCCTATTTTGATCCAAGGGCTGGGATTTGCTCCCAAGAAGCACAATTGAGCTCCAATGCTGTTTTATCTCACAAAAGAAACACAAGGCTGAAGACCCTTAATTCTTAGACTAGTATAAATAGGCTAGAAAGTATCAGTTGTAATCAGGTTTTAATTTAGCTTAATATTAGGTATTTTTCCTTTTTATTGTTATTTATCTTTTATTTAATTTCCAGTAATGTAATTTAAATTCAGTTAATGAAAATTTAAGTGTTCTTGTTTTTATTTTCTTAGTCAACCATAGTCAACATTTATTGTTCATCTGCTTATTGTTGTGCTTATTCAATTGATCTTAGCCTATTTGTCCTTTTTATAGTTTTTTGAAGTTAGTTTGATGGTTCGTAGTAGTTTTTCCTAGTTTAGTTTGAGAAACCTTAAAACAGCCAAAAGTAGCATATATAGGTATAGCTTAGGTTAGTGCTTATTTGCTGTTAGGTTTTGCTTTTTAGGACTAAATATAACTTACTTAAGGTCTGACTTCCCAAGTTGTAGCTTAAAAAAAGGGTCTGTTCTAGTTAGAAACTCAAAAACAGCCACAGTCCATAATAGCAGACTTAGGTTTTGCTTTTTTCCCATTTGCAGCCATATCTCATGATTTTTAACTTGTTCATTATAAGTTGTTAAAAGCTAAATTTTTGCATGGATATATTCAGCTGGCTTATCTAGCTGTGTGTATTTTTTTATAGATTTTTTAGATCTTATCTTCACTGCTTTTTGATGCCCTGAATTTGCCCCTATTTGCCCTGCTCCCTATAGTGTGTCAGCAGGCATTTTCATGTGCTATCAGTTTTGTGGGATCATTCATGTGCTTATTTGTGTTAATTTGAGCTTTAATCTTTGGCTTCTCAGTATTTTTCTAGTTTATCTTTGCTTATTTCCAAATCCCAGCCCTTAGTATAGCTTATTTAAGCTTTAAAATAAGCTCAAAAGTGCTCATTTACTCAAACCTACACTGAATGATCAGTGTTCATTTGAGTAAACTGAGCTATTTCTCAACTTAACTTTAAGCAGTAAATAAGCTCCACTTGGTCTGATTTTTGGTTTGTGAGATCCTTGGTAGGAGAACTTTTAGTGTTGTCAGTTTTTGTGGCTTATCAGTCTAATCTAGTGGCTTATTTTTAAGCCCAAAGGTTGCTCTCTGGACTGACTTAGCCCTGCACCTCAGTCCCAAGCTCTCTTATCAGCAGCCTTTTTGAGCTCTTAATAAGCTAATTAAGCTCTACAAATTGGCCTGCATGATGTTTGGTGGGTGATTTTTCAGTATTATAAACTTTTGTGGATTATCAGTCTAGGCTTAGTGCTTTCAAATAAGCTAAAAAACTGCCTCAGTTGGTCTATTATGCCCTGCACTCAGCCTTTTGCTTATTCCCTTTAGATCAGTGCTTATTTGTTTATTTTGCAGCTTATTCTGTTTCCTTTGTTCCATTTAGATTAAGTTTATCATAATTTAGTTTATTTCAATTTATAGTCAGCTTATTTTATGCTTATCAGTCATTTTGTTCCCTAGTTTAGCTTATTTTCATTCCTTTTAAGCCACTGTTCTGTTCCCCTAGCTTAATCTGTGCTTATTGTGCTTTTCAAAAATAGTTTTAGTTTTAAAAACAACTTATCTTAATGTGATAATTCAGTTTGTAAAGAGAAAAAAAATATAATAGTTTTACAAAAAGGGTAGAGGCCAGGTTTGAACCTGGGACCTCTAGCCACATATAGCCTCAACATCACACGCTTTAACCAACTGCCCTAGGGTCTTGTTTTGGTTATACCATGCAAAGTTTAATACTTAACACCCTTTTAGCCTTTTTAGCTTAATTGCTTGTTTAGCTTAAAAACTGCTTATTTAGGACTGTTTCCCCCCTCCTCTTATTTTTCCTAGGTTATTATTAGTATAAGTTAGTTTTCTGCAAAATTTCAGAATTTTCCAAAATCGTTTACTATTTTTAATCATTTAATTTCTTTCTGTTAGTTTTTAATTCATAATAAAAAATATAAAAGTCAAAAAATTAAAATTTTTTTTTTTTAATTTTTCTTTTGTCATTTAAGACGTAGGAAAAATAATTTGGCACTCGTAGGTTTTATTTTTAATAGATTTCACTTTTAAGGCTCGTTTTTAGTAATCCCGATTTGCGTTTTTAGTTTAATTAACGTGTGCCTTAATTTTCTTTGTAAATTTGTTTTTCTCATCCTTATTAGAAGTTTAAAACACCAAAAATCCAAATCCAATCATCAAGCACTTTAATTCCAAACCTTTCACGATATCCTCGATTCCAACCTCGCTGGGAAACGACCCGGGTAATCACTTATCCGGTATCTCACACCGTATTCACGGGTTTTGCACGTTGACCTTTTTCCTAAAGGGTTGACTTGTTGACTCTCGTGTATCACGCATCCGATACTATATTTATATATATACTACACACGGATCAAAAAAATGGTGCCGCTGCCGGGGAGGTTGTGTTGCGACAATATCGCTTAAGGTTTAAACGATTAGTGACTTGAGATCCTTCTTCTTGAAGTTATCGCTTTCATAAAAAAATATAAAAAACAAAAATATTTTTCTTTTCTTTTGTATATATATTATCATATAAAAAAAATACAAAAACATTTTCCGTTTTATTGTGTTAAAATAAAAGATAAAAGCAATCTCAAAATTATATTCCTCAGCTTGGAATATTATCATAATAAGTTCCCAAACAAAATATTCAAAACTTGTCGCTTGCGAATTCGGCTCACCTTTGATTGATTAACAAACTATAACGGAGGTTCTAGGAGGTCTTGACATTAAATTGCAGACCGAAAGGAGCGGGTTTTTAAGTGGCATTTATTGCCCACCTTTGCTCCTCCGCCACTCTGTGCGTTTTTCTTTCAGAGAGCTACTGTGCGCTTGTTGATTATTGGTTTAAGTTCACTTGTGTTTTGCTTCGTTCTTGTTTTAATTGAATTGTTTTTTAGTGCATGCGCACTCGTTCTTCTACGTCATCAAGTCCTTTGCTTGAACTCGTTAACACTACGAGTAGACATAGTCGAAGACGTAATCGGAGGCGTTCCGCCCAAATAGTCGAACCCGAGATTCGTACTATTCCTAATCCCGATCCTCCCATTATCACAATGGCGGAAGATAGCACCATGTCGGAACTTCTCCAAGCACCCACCGAGGGTTACGGAGATGCTATTGTTGTTCCGTCAATCGTCGCCGATAGCTTTGAGCTTAAAACGGGGTTGCTATCCTTAGTAACCTCAAGTCAATATTTCGGATTTGAGAGGGACGATCCTCATTCCCACATTCGATTGTTTAATAAGATCACCTCGACCATCAAATACCGAAATGTTCCTCAAGAAGCCATCAAACTACTTCTTTTTCCATTCTCTCTCGAGGGGTCCGCCAGAGTTTGGCTCGAAAAACAACCCCCTCGTTCTATAACAACATGGGATGATTTGGTGTCGAAATTTGTGAACGAATTCTTTCCTCTCTCAAAAACCACAAGCTTAAAAAATGAAATCACAAAATTCACTCAGAAATTTGATGAATCCTTTAGTGAAGCGTGGGATCGTTTAAAAGAATTGCTTCGCAAATGTCCTCACCATGGTTTCTCCGAGTTGCATCAACTCGATACTTTCTATAATGGATTGAACCATGCCGATCAAGATTCTCTTAATGCCGCCGCCGGTGGTAATCTCTTGTATCAAACCACGAAAGATGCCTTAGCCATCATTGAGAATAAATCCAAGGTACGCACTACACGAAGCAAACCGGTTGTTTCCCAAGTAAGTGCTACCCATTCTACTTCATCTCCCGTGAGTACTTCTAGCACCGATGCTAAGATTGAAAAACTCACGGAGGCTATTCAAGCTTTGGTTCTTTCCGAACAAAAGAAACTTTCATCCCCACAAACTTCTTCACCCACTCAATTCAAAGCGGTGGAAGAAACTTGTGTCATTTGTGGTGGTCCTCATGCTTACTACAATTGCACTACCACCGATGGTAGTCGATATGAAGTTAATACGGTAGCCGGGTCTTACAATCAAGGAGGTAACCAATACCGTCCTCAAGTTGACCCAATTTCTCATGCTAACAATCAAAGTGGACCACCCGGATTTTCTCAACCCAACAATCCAAATAGATTCAATCAAAATAAACCGAGGGGGCAAAATGTTCAAAACAAATTTCAAGCCCCGGTAAATCAATACCCAACTCAAGGTGGTAATTTCAATCAAGGCTTCCAAGCTTCCAATTATCAAGCCCCAATCGTTGCCTCAAACGAACTTGCAAACTACATCAAGTCAAACGAGGCCAATTTGAGGTCGATGCAAAATCAAATCACCACCTTGAAAAATGACTTTCAAACCTCAATTTCAAAACAAGGTTATGAGCTGAAAAATGAGCTTAGGACCACAAATCAAAAGATTGATCAATCTCAAAGTAAAATTGAGAACATGTTTGCTAGTCTCATGTGTCAATTGAATCAACCTTCAACTTCGGGAACTCTTCCGGGTAATACCATTCCAAACCCTAAGGGTGAGTTGAAAGCCGTCACCACTCGAAGTGGTAAGACGCATAATGGACCCTCGACTCCTATGCCCCCTCCACCGAGGGAAGTGAATCGAGATACCGAGGTGACAACGGACAAGGTGCATTTCTTAAGCCCACGAAGTACCGCACACGTCCAACCTCCAGATGTCCAAACTCAAGTTCCGGAACCCGATGTTCCGAAGACCAATCCTAAGCCCTCGATTCCATATCCTTCGAGGCTTAATGATCAGAAGCTTCGAGACAAAAACAATCAGCAAATGGAAAAATTCTTTCAGATCTTCAATGAGTTGCACTTTGACATAAGCTTCGCAGATGCTCTCGTTCTTATGCCAAAATTTGCATCTACACTCAAAAGTTTGCTAAGCAACAAGGATAAGTTGTCTGAGATGGCAAAAACCCCACTTAACGAGCAATGCTCGGCGGTTCTCCTCAAGAAGCTTCACGAAAAGCTCGGAGACCCCGACAAGTTTTTAATCCCATGTGATTTCTCGGGGATGGTTCAATGCTCAGCCTTGGCTGATCTTGGCGCAAGCATTAACCTTATGTCGCTCTCGATATGGAAGAAATTATCTCTTCCGAATCTTACATCTACTTGCATGACACTCGAGCTAGCGAACCGTACTATAACTCGTCCACTTGGAATAGCTGAGGATGTCGTTGTGAAAGTAGGAAAGTTCCACTTTCCCACTGATTTTGTTGTGGTAGACTTTGAGGCCGATCCTCGAGTTCCACTCATTCTGGGTAGAGCTTTCTTAAGAACGAGTCATGCTCTCATCGATGTGTACGCCGAAGAATTAACCATTCGTGTTGATAATGAAGAGATCACGTTTAACATTAATCAGGGGTCTAAATGCAACGTTGCTACGATTGATCAAAAATCTGATACTGTAATTACTTCCAAAAGAAGTGATTCGATACTTTCAAGATTCACGGTCAAGAGTACTTTACAAAAACATGTTGAGCTCAAAGCAATGAAAGTTACCCCTGGTTCTAGCAAATGGTTTAAGAGTTGTACTACGGAAGTTAAGAGTGTTTTTGATTATGATGAACATGAACCGGAGACTACAACGGAAGTGGTGAAAATTGCTAGCTCTAAGAGCACACCACTTGCCCCACCTACGGAATCAGTTTATCGTATTGAGATTGTCAATTCTGTGGATGGAACTAAAAATCCCACTCCTATTTCCGCACCACTCATGTCCAACTCTTCCCATCCTTCTCCTCCGTTTGAGGAAAGTGATATCTATAAGGAAGAGCTCGAGGTTTTCTTTGTTGATGCTCCAATTTTGCCAGAAATTGTAGAGCCCGATTGTGATCCGGGGGGAGATGCTCCGATATTAGAAAAAATGATATTTAATGAACCGTCATTTTCCCTCCCCCCGAAGAAAAAAATTATTATTGGGAAAAAGCCGTCTGATCCTTTGGAGCTCGAGCTCAAGGATGCTTTTCCCGTATATGAGAGTTTTATCTTTGATGACAAAGAGGAGAGTAGTGGCAGTCCCACTTCTCATCCTGATTATTCACTCTCGGCTTACGAAGCCTTTTGCTTTGATATCGATCATTCGGAAGAGACGGGTAGTGGCAGTACCACTTCCCACTCTTATCTCTCTCTTCCCGAGTATGATACATTTCATTTTAATACGAATGATCTTTATCATGAGGAGTTCTCCGGTGAACTCCCTCATATTATATCTCCTCCGGAATATGATCATTTCTACTTTGATCCTGAGGTTGATTCTAGTGTGGGGGGAGGTGTTATTGATCATAAAGATTTACTTCTTGAAAATTTCATCCCGACCCTCCCTCCCGTTGAAGACAATATTGCTTTTGATGATGAAGAGTTTTTCCTGATAATCATAAAAATCTTGCTTCTCTTCATCACATATGGTGTGATTTCTCTTTCCCTTTTCTCCTACGGGAATGAGAACACCATCTTTGACCCCGGTATCATCCCTAATAGTTTCTACTATTAAAATACCGCGGGTATCTCGTCGGTGTGGAACTTTCTTATGTTCAAGTGTTTATCCAAACAATTTGAATGAAAGTCCGATGGAGATTGTTTCTTCCACTTGCTTCCCCATGGACCAATGAATTCGGGGTCGAGTCAAGCTAGTGACTCGGTTAACAAAAACATTAGCATTTCATGGGTGACAACCCATGTTTCTGACTTCTTTCTATTTTCTGACACTAACTGTGGGGGGATGCCTCTACTGTGCTTTGTTTGTGTGTTGTTTGCTCGTGTTTGCAGGTTTCCCTTAGATCGTGATGATTGATGCGCCTGTTTTCAATCCAGCCGCCCAATATCCGATCTTTTTGCTAACGTTTATCTAGGGATATCTTGTTAATCCTTTACGTGAAAAATGGAGATTTCTGTTCCACACTTGGCTATTAGTATTACCTTTTTACGTTCTAAGTGTCGGCATAATAGCCGGTACTTTGAATATTGGGGGCAATATTCAATTCCAAGTGTGGGGGGGAATTCTCGTGAATTTTATCACATGTGTACCTTCTAGTGCCCTAGTACCCCCGTTTTGGCCAAAATTTTCAAAATTTTTTCGTTTTTAGATAAGAAATTGCAATAAAAAAGAAGTGTTTAGTCTTGATTAGGTTAGAACAAGGGGAATCCCGACTCTGCCAGAATATTGATCTGGCTACTTCCTTAACGATTAGACTAATTTTTTTACGATTTGTGCAGATGAAAATGCTAAGCGTAGAATAGTTGGTTTTCTTTAAAGCTTATATAAGTAATCTATGGCTTTTCCTCCCAGGAGATAACTAATCTGACTTAATAAGTGCTTATTTTCAAACATTTGAACACACAAAATCATTTTTTATACGATTCTAAAAAATACTAGTTAAAGTTTTATTTAAACTTCGGAACAAGCATATGTCATAATAATGCAAAATGAAAGTGAGACGTTGCTTGAAAGTTGCAAAAGTCAAGTAATAAATTTGTGTGCTAAAGCTACGGTTCAAGATCGGCCCTTGGATCTTTATTTCCG
This sequence comes from Artemisia tridentata subsp. tridentata, assembly GCA_021014915.2. NCBI lineage: Eukaryota > Viridiplantae > Streptophyta > Magnoliopsida > Asterales > Asteraceae > Artemisia > Artemisia tridentata. Next base: position 87,814,658 of record CP139507.1, read on the forward strand.
GAAAGCATTTAGGTCTTGGTTACCCTCTTACACCGGCCCTTGGACCTCTAATTCAGAAATGTGTGAGATCTTGGTTTAACACCCTTGGATTCTCATTTCAGGAATGTTTAGAGTCTTGGAATTCTCCGTTGTAATGGCCCTTGGATCCTTTATTCAAAGAATGTATAAGGTCTTGGTTCTCGTGAAACTCCGTTAGTCTATGTTGCACAAGTAAAAAAAAAAAAAAAAAGTATGTGTTGAATAAAGTATTGAAACTTGCTTGTTGTGAATTTTAAATTTATCTTTCAATTAAGTGTTAATCAGAATCTTATAGAAACGTCGATTTTTTGTTATCAAAATTTTGAAAATTAAGCACATTCGCCTAACTTGAATAAATTGTGGGAGTAAAAGTTAAAGTCTCGACTTACATAGATTATTAGTATAAGTAGTGTTAGCATTTTTCAAAAGCATTTGCGCATTGAGTTTGAGCTTAGTTGGGAGTATAAAAGAGGATGACGATTACAATTCCCTTGAGACACCCATTTTGTGTGAATCCCGTTCCATGATGCCATTTTTGGAAATCAAGCATGTTATCTATTTTTGTTATAGTTTAAATTTCTTGCATAAAAAAAAAAAAAAAAAAAAAAAAAAAAAAAAAAAAAAACGGGTATACTTGGTATTCTTTTGATCCTTTCATTACTTTATATGATCGGATTGCTAGGGACTAGCAATAGTTTAGTGTGGGGGATTGATGAGTGTGTAAATACTCATCATTTTACACCCATAAAAGACACAAAAATATACCAAATATTACTGCAGATATCCTTGGTTTGTGTTTTTATGCATTTCAAGTACAAAGGATTGAAAACGGAGCGAAAACGAGCATTTTTGGATCGACTCGACAACAATTGTGCATTTTGGTCATACCGTGACGGTGTCAAAGTCAACACCGGGATATAGTTTTGGATCGAGATCGGATAACCGTAACCGAAACCATTTTTTATGGGCCGACCCGACCCATTTATATGGGCCAATTCAGCCCATATTTAACTTATCCCAAACCCATTTAACCAAATCCATAACCATTTAAAAGCCCAACACAAAACAAATAAAAAGCCCAATGTTTAACCCATACCCGGCCATTTTATTGTGTTTTAACTAAACACACCAGTTGACAAAAGTCAACTTCTTCCTCTTCCCTAATCCCGCCAAACCGAATCCCATCACCATGTACCTTCACCAGACACTATTGTCTCCCCCCTCCACTTCCCCATACACTGCTCCAGCCACTCTACTAGCCCCAAGGTACTTCTTCACAAGATGCCAATCCACGCTGGCAATCCACATCTCAATATTGGCGCTAAAAGTGAATTAAAGGCTGAGATGACTCCTATTTTGATCCAAGGGCTGGGATTTGCTCCCAAGAAGCACAGTTGAGCTCCAATGCTGTTTTATCTCACAAAAGAAACACAAGGCTGAAGACCCTTAGTTCTTAGACTAGTATAAATAGGCTAGAAAGTATCAGTTGTAATCAGGTTTTAATTTAGCTTAATATTAGGTATTTTTCCTTTTTATTGTTATTTATCTTTTATTTAATTTCCAGTAATGTAATTTAAATTCAATTAATGAAAATTTAAGTGTTCTTGTTTTTATTTTCTTGGTCAACCATAGTCAACATTTACTGTTCATCTGCTTATTGTTGTGCTTATTCAATTGATCTCAGCCTATTTGTCCTTTTTATAGTTTTTTGAAGTTAGTTTGATGGTTCGTAGTAGTTTTTCCTAGTTTAGTTTGAGAAACCTTAAAACAGCCAAAAGTAGCATATATAGGTATAGCTTAGGTTAGTGCTTATTTGCTGTTAGGTTTTGCTTTTTAGGACTAAATATAACTTACTTAAGGTCTGACTTCCCAAGTTGTAGCTTAAAAAAAGGGTCTGTTCTAGTTAGAAACTCAAAAACAGCCACAGTCCATAATAGCAGACTTAGGTTTTGCTTTTTTCCCATTTGTAGCCCTATCTCATGATTTTTAACTTGTTCATTATAAGTTGTTAAAAGCTAAATTTTTGCATGGATATATTCAGCTGGCTTATCTAGCTATGTGTATTTTTTTATAGATTTTTTAGATCTTATCTTCACTGCTTTTTGATGCCCTGAATTTGCCCTTATTTGCCCTGCTCCCCATAGTGTGTCAGCAGGCATTTTCATGTGCTATCAGTTTTGTGGGATCATTCATGTGCTTATTTGTGTTAATTTGAGCTTTAATCTTTGGCTTCTCAGTAGTTTGCTAGTTTATCTTTGCTTATTTCCAAATCCCAGCCCTTAGTATAGCTTATTTAAGATTTAAAATAAGCTCAAAAGTGCTCATTTACTCAAACCTACACTGAATGATCAGTGTTCATTTGAGTAAACTGAGCTATTTCTCAACTTAACTTTAAGCAGTAAATAAGCTCCACTTGGTCTGATTTTTGGTTTGTGAGATCCTTGGTAGGAGAACTTTTAGTGTTGTCAGTTTTTGTGGCTTATCAGTCTAATCTAGTGGCTTATTTTTAAGCCCAAAGGTTGCCCTCTGGACTGACTTAGCCCTGCACCTCAGTCCCAAGCTCTCTTATCAGCAGCCTTTTTGAGCTCTTAATAAGCTAATTAAGCTCTACAAATTGGCCTGCATGATGTTTGGTGGGTGATTTTTCAGTATTATAAACTTTTGTGGATTATCAGTCTAGGCTTAGTGCTTTCAAATAAGCTAGAAAACTGCCTCAGTTGGTCTATTATGCCCTGCACTAAGCCTTTTGCTTATTCCCTTTAGATCAGTGCTTATTTGTTTATTTTGCAGCTTATTCTGTTTCCTTTGTTCCATTTAGATTAAGTTTATCATAATTTAGTTTATTTCAATTTATAGTCAGCTTATTTTATGCTTATCAGTCATTTTGTTCCCTAGTTTAGCCTATTTTCATTCCTTTTAAGCCACTGTTCTGTTCCCCTAGCTTAATATGTGCTTATTGTGCTTTTCAAAAATAGTTTTAGTTTTAAAAACAGCTTATCTTAATGTGATAATTCAGTTTGTAAAGAGAAAAAAAAATATAATAGTTTTGCAAAAAGGGTAGAGGCCAGGTTCGAACATGGGACCTCTAGCCACATATAGCCTCAACATCACACGCTTTAACCAACTGCCCTAGGGTCTTGTTTTGGTTATACCATGCAAAGTTTAATACTTAACACCCTTTTAGCCTTTTTAGCTTAATTGTTTCTTTAGCTTAAAAACTGCTTATTTAGGACTGTTTCCCCCTCCTCTTATTTTTCTTATGTTAGTATTAATATAAGTTAGTTTTCTGCAAAATTTTAGAATTTTCCAAAATCGTTTACTATTTTTAATCATTTAATTTCTTTCTGTTAGTTTTTAATTCATAATAAAAAATATAAAAGTCAAAAAATTAAAATTCTTTTTTTTTTAAATTTTCTTTTGTCATTTAGGACGTAGGAAAAATAATTTGGCACTCGTAGGTTTTATTTTTAATAGATTTCACTTTTAAGGCTCGTTTTTAGTAATCCCGATTTGCGTTTTTAGTTTAATTAACGTGTGCCTTAATTTTCTTTGTAAATTTGTTTTTCTCATCCTTATTAGAAGTTTAAAACACCAAAAATCCAAATCCAATCATCAAGCACTTTAATTCCAAACCTTTCACGATATCCTCGATTCCAACCTCGCTGGGAAACGACCCGGGTAATCACTTATCCGGTATCTCACACCGTATTCACGGGTTTTGCACGTTGACCTTTTTCCTAAAGGGTTGACTTGTTGAATCTCGTGTATCACGCATCCGATACTATATTTATATATATACTACAAACGGATCAGCAGTCCCTCCACGTATCTTTCCAATGTCTTTTCCATATCCGGCACCATAGCTGGACATAGCACTGACAATTCTTGGAATCTCCGGTTGTAGGCTTTCAGATCATTGCCTTTCACTACTAACTTGTGAAACTCATCCTCTAGTTTCCTTATCTCCGTCCGGGGTCAATATTTCTTCAACATCTTCTTTTTCAACTCAGCCCAGGAGAGTTGGTATGCTTCGTCTTGACCCATGGCTTGTGCGGTGGCATTCTACCACGACAATGCGTCTCCCTGAAAAGCTCCTGTAGCAAAGGTGACTTTGCTATCATCAGGGCGGCCGCTCCTCCTGAAAACCATTTATGTATGCTCAAACCACTGAGCCAGCTCGGTCACTCCTTCTGACCCCTTGAAGTTAGTTGGTTTACAACTCATAAAATCTTTGTAAGTACATTCACGTGGCGCTGATGCCTCGTTTTCGACTGTTGTCCTGATGTTGCTGTTTAAGCGGGCTGTAGTTGCTGCTTGAGCTTCAAAAGCTGCAGCGATGCCATCAGCTAACATTTTCCGAACATCTTCAGGAGTCATTGCGGCTGCGGGAGTGGCAGTTTTGTTCCTTGTACGAACCTTATTTCTATTAATACCACAAGAAACACCGATTTAGGATTTACATAATGATCATGTTAGAACGATTTGAGTAATAAGGGGATAGAGTATATGATTTCTAACAATATTGTCAAAATGTGAAGTTATGATTAAATTGAAAATCACAATAATTACGACATGTTTGGGTACTATCGTAAGTAAGTGATCAATTTTTAGGTATCAGATTACTAATAAACAAACTAATTCATCTACAAAAGCTGAAGTTCAGCAACTTTCTCTTCATTCATCAAGTTATCTTCCGAAAATTTGTCTTAGAGAATTCTATGGTTATAGCCTAGTCATGGCATGTTTAAGAAATCATAACAATCATAGGTGATATAACGGTAGGTCTGGATAAGATCACAATAATCAACATAATATTAATAACTTGATCGATTGTTTTTGCAAAACAAACGATACAATGTCTTTTATTAATGCTCCATTGATTTGCGTACAGTCATTTATCGACCAAAGAGAGTAACATATGGTGAGATTTTTTATGAGGGTATGAGGAATCATTACATGCATGCATAGCATCACGATAGTGTATAATAGAAAGAATTTATTCACCACCGAGAGATATAACAAAAGGAGGTTGTTATTGATTGAGAGTTGGTGAGAGTTTCAGGATTATTGGAAAATACGTCAACACTAACCAAAAAGTATTTGGTTTAGTGGGTACAGCTTTTTGTTCAGGGGAATTGGGTGAAGATACATCGTCTGAGATGTATGGTATTGAGAAATCTGGAGCGTCAGGAAATAGAGAATTTGGCTCAACATCTTTCCAAATCGTTTCTTGGTGTAAATTCTGTCCAACCTCGAATGTTGCCGGACAACCAATCAACTCTTCATCTGAATAAGATTCAGTAGCTCTCCTAAGTTTCTGAAGTGGAGGCGAGTAAGTAGGTAATGATGGGAGTGGTATCTGAGTAAGTTCCATATTAGGCTGGGATTGCGACATTAATACATAAGGATCTTCAGCATCCGGAGTAATCTGATAGGTAGGTGATGTACGAGTAGTACGAAGGACAGTTTCAGAAATATCAACTGATTGGGAAGTCATGGTACTATAGTACCCGTAAATAGTAATTATAAGTAATTCGTACGTTAAAGATGTAACAGTACGGTGAAATTATGAAGTATGTGAGAGTAAATATCAAGCATGTAAAATAATCTTAACAGATAATGTATTGAGCACGGCAATCTGCAGACACGGAGGGCGTAAAATGGTATGGTGTAAAATCATTCATTTTGAAAGTGTAGTTATAGTTCAATGTTTGAAAACATTTGGTTCTCTATAACTCTAGCTCTGATACCAATCTGTAACACCCCCTAATTTATGAGATAACAGCGGAAGACTAATTAGGGTGTTACGGGGAGGATCGAAGTCATAATTATAGAAAACGGCTAAAAAAAAGGCGTTTTGAAAGTTATTTGTCATTCAAATAATATTTTTGATACAAAGGTGAAATATCTAATTTGTAAATCCCATAAAAGGGTATGATAATTTAGAAAGAATGACATATTTGATTTTTACACCATTTAATTTATCAGAGTTTAAAATATGCCCGCTCCGTGTCTTGTCCTGCTCCGTTAATTACCTGAGATAAACATGCTTAAAGTGTCAACACAAAGGTTGGTGAGTTCATAGAGTTTAATAGAAATCAATTTATTTCAATAAAATCAATTGGTGTACAGTGGTAGTTGAAATAAATACTAGTACTTCCTGAAGTAATTAGCAAGTTGCGTTGGGTAAAAACCATAAGTAAATCATATATGAACTCAGTTGATCATAAGTTTCAAGTTTCAGTTATATTGAGCTAAGTTGTTATACACTCGAAATGTAATAATGTGTCATATAATATTCCTTGAACCTATAATAGAGATCAAATAATCTCCCCTGTACTAATAACAGCGGGTCAAATAATATTCCCTAAAGCGATCAAATAATCTCCCTTAGCAACGAGTCAAGTAATATTAAATAATCTCCCTTAACAATGGGTTCAAAAGTAATATTAAATAATCTCCCTTAACAACGGGTCAAGTAATATTAAATAATCTCCCTTAACAACGGGTCGAGTAATACTCTCTAAACATATACCCTGTTACGATAAGCAGTTTGAAAATGCTATCTTCCGAGTTCAGTATTCAAGCCTAAGCAAGCCATTTGCTAGTAAAGCAAACATATGTTTCTCCCAAGGAGTCATTTCAAAACATATAAGTAGAAGTTATATTTCCAAGTAAATCATGATAGTTTTCAATGTACTTATACAAATAAAAGTATGTAATTTAGCATGTATCTCCCCCAAAGAGTATTTATAACACAAGTATAAAAACGGAGCTATGACTCACAGTAATATGTAAAAGTTAAGAGTACTTGTGAAAGTAAAAGCAAGTAGTTGAGCATGTATCTCCCCCAAAGAGTTTAAAACAAGTATTAAAAGAGTAGGGGCTATGACTCACCTCGAGCGTAGCTAATAAGTTGGAATTATGAAATCAAGTAAGATTATGGGAACGATTACGGAAACGTCTTCAATACATGACCTGAATATAAGGAAGGTCTGAGATTCTGACTTAATACGAATGGTGGAAATAATAATGAGAACGAATAACGATCTGATCGTTAGAGTGAGAATATGATATGCTTAAAATGCCTAAAGTTCAAAAATAATATTATTCATAATATTATCCTATTTTTATGTCTTTGAAATCATTATATCGTTTCCTCGAAAGTGGGGAAACGATTCATTAAGTTAAATTGTTTAAAATGTTTTATATATAAATATAGCGAACATTAATTATTAAGTAACTGAAATATACAAGAATGCAACGTGACGTGATGGGGTGACGTAAAATGGAAAATAAAATAAGAATGTCAAATATAATATGTTGGTCCTTGTCCTTTTCCAGTTTTTACACTTTTTACCCTAACGGCGTTAGCGTTGCACCGTTAGTCCTTTATTAAATATAATTTACATTTATAGTCCACTACTTGTCCAATATAGCGTTCTGAGCTTGGAATATGATAATATATCAATTTCTACCTTAAGGATTCTGTTTTTACAGCTTCAGTCCCTATTTTAGGCGGTTGGCAGTTTTAGTCCCTCAAGGTGTAACTAGTTTGCAAATTTAGTCCTTTTCGTACAAAAAATATGGGAAAAGTTATGCGAGATTTTCTGTAGCTTAATGAAGCTTATTAAAACTTATTTCAACTGCTTATTACACGAATTGTTTATTTTTAATATAAAAGGGCCTTTTAAACGTGTACAATCAAGGCCCGTTAAGAAATCTAGAGGCGAGGGCATGAAAATAGTTTTGGGCCTGGACTTGGGCTATTTTTGTGATTCTAGAAATATATCATATGGGCCTGGTGGCCTGTTTAATCGCAAAGTCGTATTGGGCTCAAAAGTTAGCCCAGCCGGATTTAATTAGATTTTATTTTTCTGGAAATTTCAAAATATACACTTGTATGAGTCGATCAAATTGAAAAATTTTAAGGGTGTTCGAGAGATTATGAAGTCAAAGTTAAAACACGAAATATGTAGTTTTCCAGGTCGTTAATCATGTTGTGTAAAAATATTCATGTATCATTTGTGAAAAATCAAATTAAACAGTCCATGAGTTGATCATGTTGCGTGTTTTTCTGAGTGAAAAAGACTTAGATAGTTTTCAGATTTTGAGCTTTATGCGTGTATGATCAGTTTACTTTGGGCGTTTTAGAGTGTCTAGATGTGCTTATATTTACAAATTATATATACGAAAGTTGTAGCTAGCTAGGTGGTCTAATAGCTCGTATAAAAATATGGTACTATTGTTCAGTCGAATGTCAAGATATATGGTCGCTTTTATGGTCGAATGGGACATATTTCAAATAGTACAAATACTTGGTTAATTTTTCTAAGTTTTGATGAATTCTTATACATGTATATATAAGTTTAAAAATAAGGTTCGAATGATCATGAAACAACATTAGAAATGTGACATGAGTATTTTTAATGATTCCTAGGCCTTCCGCGAGGGAGGCAAATCACTATATGAGTTCTATATATGTATGTGGTACGTAAATATATAAGTAAAACTATATACGTTCGAATATGAGTAGCATGCGATACATGGTGAAATATTAACGTATGAAATGAACTCAAATGATATGGAAAGACTTACAACACCTCTTAGGTGGTGAAGGAACTCGCGGAGATTGACTAGAACACAAGAAACTAAACCCACGATCGCTAGTCTTAATATATACGTTTATATTTATTAACCCATATCTTTCGAATGGACTTCTAAACGAATCAAGGAGACCTTCTGGTCTTCCAGAGATGTTCTTATGAATGAATAAGAGTTAGAATGATAGTATTACATGAGTGAGGGAAAGTGATGATAGAGTAATGGGTTATACGTTATATATATAAAACGTATTCGATATATATTGAATTTTAACTCAACCCCAACTTGCTCTACTATTCACATGTCAGTGAATGTTGGAATTTTTAGAATGTATGTACTGTCATTACAAGACTTTGAGGGAATTTGCAAGTTGGGAAAACAATATGTGTCGACATATATTTTTATATGTCGACTAGAAGGTTTAAAATGTACAAAAACGAGTTCTAGCGTGAAATCTTGATGTATATGACAATAAACGCTCTCAACAACTCGCCAATGATCAAACATAATTATTAGAATGGGATTAAAAGAAACCCGGGACAAAAAGGATCATTTTGTGAAAAATATTATATATCGATTTGGTGAAATCGGCCAAACACTTTGGCTTCTAAAAACTTATTAAACGTTCGTAACATGAGCCAACATTTGGCGTCCTATTTCTTTGGTGGGTCGACAATTAAGTGGTGCAAAAATACATATGTGTTGTGTTCAAAAATCGAAAAATACAAGGGCGTTTTGGAGGTGCTTATGCTCGACTGGAAATGAAACTAAAAATATAGAGTTGGGCCTGATGAACAGTGGCCGAACAAGGAGAGTTGGGCTGAATCAGTTTTTGGCCCAATTGAGTTATTTAGTGATATTTAGTGTAATTGATTTGGTAAATTTGCGTATGAGCTCGTCCCGTCATTTGGTAATTTATATGATATTATTTTCGTGTTAAAATAATATAATAAAGAAAATTTTAAATTTTCCCGTAAAAATGGTGATTAAAATTAATGACAGAGATTAATATATAATTAACCGTTGTCAATTATAGGGATTTTTGCAATTCGCTACAACTTACATCAATGTTATAGGTGCCGGTTAACGTTTTGCGTGTCATGAGCTTAGTGGAATGGTAATTTTTGAACTTATGAGTGTATAACAACGTAACCCACTTTCTCTTAAACTTGAACTATTGTGATCTACTACTTTACTTCTAAACCTATGAATTCAATCAACCTTTGTGTTGACTTTTAGCATGTTTTATCTCAGGTGTTAGATCTTTACCGCTGCATAACTTACTTCTGTAGGAGCTTGACGAAGGGCAAGGCATGGTCATAGATGACTCTGAAAACTAATTGGGACCGCTTTAAATCCTTTTATGAACCTATATTTTCCGCACTATTTTTGAAAGATGTAAACTGAATGTTTTTAATTATGAAATTTCTTCTAAAACGGTTGAAGTAAAACCGTTCTTTGTACCTTGTGTCGTGATAACAATCGAGTAGCACCCCAAGACTTGTGTGCTTCCGCTGATCTGATTTAGGGGTGTTACAGATGGTATCAGAGCCACAGGTTATAGAGAACTGGGTATTTTTAAAAACCTAGACTATAACCATTTTTATGAAAACTTAATCCCATGACCGTCACATGCCTGCCTGCCAAGCCGATGCCTCGCTTGTAATTTTGTTTGGATAACCTATTTGTTGAGATATTTAATGATATATTTGATGAGATGTGTGCCTTGTTATTTGATGATTTATTTTCCCTTATTATTTTCACTATTCACTATAAGTATTTTCATATACTTATGCCGATGTACCGAACCTGTCACGGAGTTACGCTATTTCCTTGCGTAACGCATTAATTGATTTTGAGTTTGGACACTCGTCATGGTTTTTCAAAACGACTTTAAAAGTAAAGGACATACTACTAGTGTAACTAAGCTGAGTATTTCAATATTCATTGAACCTCGGCTGGATGTAGACTGATTATCTATATTAAACTAGAGACAGTGATTTTGCAATACAGAGAGTAGTTATAATAGAATTATATTCGTATTGGTTTTATACTTGATTTCTGAGAATGGTAAAGTTTTGCATGTGTACACGAGCACCGAAGATCACGAAGATTTACCCCTACACACGACGCACCGACAACGCAGCACTTCATAAATCGTACTCTTCGAATCGCCATACTTCTCCACCTATATGGACTTTTTATTCGTCTCCATCTGATTATGTTCGCATCGGATTGGGTTAGACTCGATCGGTCATCGTTTTGAATTCGAGCTGTTTATTTTAACTAGTTCGATATCGTAATAAGCACGTTTGAGTTTATTGGAGTGTTTGACTTTGGCTTTATTTGAATTGGGATTGCCTGATTCCGTGATTTTGAGTCTCGTTTGAATTTGTTTTCTCTAGCCTCGTTTTGTTTTTGGTTATGTTACGGTCACCGCTACCCCAAACCTTACACTTATTGGATGGACCGAGTTAGATCACTAGTTGTCTAGGAACGACCCTCCCATAATACCTATAAGAAGAACCTCTTGATGGAAGTAAACAACGAAATAACCAATGAATCTTCGACAAGACCTAGAAAACATACGATAGGTTAATTTGTAACACATCAGAAGCCTTAGGAACTTATGTAGCAACCCGAGCCACTATTTTAGGAAAGGATACCTAACCCTTCCCTTATCCCTCGGGAATACCAGATGTCTATCTTTCCACCCCTTTATAAAACAATAAACGATGATACGTTATTTTACGAGATATATATATAAATTGATACGATATTTTGAAAACGTCATTTCGGGAAAACTATTCTTGGATACGTTACTTTGGGTACGCTATTTTGACATACTATTTTGAATAATGTCGTGGACGGTCAACATTGGTTTCGCTATTTTAAAGACGTATTATATTGATGTACTATTTTGGATATACTATTGTGAACACACTGTTTTGAAGTATGCCATTTTGGACATATTATTTTGGAAACACTGTTTTGGAATATTATCAGAAGGCTATTTTGAAAACATTACTACTCTGGTATTGCCCTAAGCCATTATGTCACACGCCTCGTTTCCCCCGACCCCTCAATTTGTAAGAAAGCTTGAATACACCGCATTATAAGCTGATAAGTCGGATGACATCAAGTTGCCTTAGGAAACAACCCGTCAATCGAAATGGACACATTAATGGGTTAGTGGTACGATTTGGACCTTGGAGACTACAAGTAAGATGATAGTACTAATGAGAAAGTAGTAACCTTAAGTTGTAAGTAGAGTTGTTTGTGTTGACTATGATAGCGATGTGCGCCCTAGTGGTTGTGTCCCGAAGATGGTACTAAATTAGATAACTCGAATCCAGATGGTCGGGATTTGGTATAACCCATGGATCATTAACCATTTATTCTGAAGGATCATTAACCATTCCACCCCCATTACACTTTAACCATGGATCCAAGCCATTTACCTTTTTACACCCATTCTATTACATCCATTTTTATTTAGTTAAAGCTATCGCCATAGAGTATATGAAACCTACTTATTATAATTACACATTTTCTATAACTCGCATTCATTAATCCTCGTTGACCATTTGCAACACTTTTACTTTTACCCTTTTTTGTCTACTCAACTCTTTCCACATTTAAACGTTACGCGGGTCTTCAACTATAGCACACTCATTAGCATTCGTTCATCCTTTTTACACATCTTATGTTTTACTTTTCAAACACTTTCGTTTTAATTGTCACCAATGATGGGGCATATTAGCCACAATATAAATAGTTTCAAATCCTTATCTTAACTTTATATATACTCATCTCATTTTAATTATTTACGCACTTAAGCAATATCGTTCTATTTTTCAACTTTTACGAACCATCATACTTCAATTACGTTCTATACTTTCACGATTATTGAGCATTTAATAATCAAAATGTCAAATGCAACTATGATATTACTACATACTATAACATACTTATCATTACATTATTTCACTTTTAATTCATTATCCTAACAATTATCTAATCAAGTTTTTCTATAAGTAACCAACCCACTTATCACTTCATATTCCATTATTATTACCACTACGCACACATTCACACAAACCATTTTCAAATTCTTTTACCGACCATTTTGTGGTCATCCTACAAAATGTTTGAGAGGATCTAAACACACTAGACTTGTGTTGAGGATACTTTGAGTGTATACCAAATAGTATGCGGAATCTACTATATGATACTTAGAAGATTTGTGCAATGTAACAGTAATGAATGAACAATGAATATCACCAAATGCTTCAATATTATTAGGTATAATACGAGTGATCTTGCTTATCACTAGGGTTTACAAAACCTTGAAGCTTAATAAAAACATATGTAATACCCCGTAATTTTATAGACGAATTTTTATACGAGGTTATCCCTGTTTTTCATTTACGAACCTTTTCGAGCTCATTTGACCATAAAATGTGAAGTTATCTCGCGAAACGTGGAATTTGTACACAACGCGTACTGGCACAACCAACTATTTGATTTGATTATTTTATTATTGGGGAGAAACGAGGCGTATGAATAGTCATTTTTATTGGAAAAATTATTCTGAGCGCAACGGCGTAATTCTCGTGTCTTGAATCCGCGGTTTACTAGCCTAAATGAGCCCCGAGCCTCATTATGTGAAAGATTACAAAAACTACAATATTGGTCCCTGGACTAAAGTTCCACCGCCGCCCTAGACTTTAGTTGTTAGCAGTTTCAGTCCCTAGGGTTTACACAACCCTAGACCTAGCATATATAAGCACTATTATAGCCATTTTAGGGTTATTACCCCCTCCTCTCTTTCCCTGCCTCCTGCAGCTGCCAACCACCACCCCTCCATCACCTCCGACCTCCATCACCGCCATCATTAATGCCACACAGCCACCCAAAACACCTTCATTTCATCTCTTGTGCCCCGTATTTGATGAATACGCGCCCAAAACCCTTTCCACCACCCTTACATGCGCCGTAAAACACCACCACCAGACGCAACCGCCATCATTATTGGGTTGTTGTTATTGGTAAGTAAAGGTAATGAATAGATCGAGTGTTTGGAGTTGTGACTGTGAGTAGCCGCCACCACAGCCACCACCACCGCCGTCATCCTCCTCCTCTCTCTTTCTTGACATGGTAAAATCGAGAAAACCGTTGGTTATTTATTGTTTTTGGATGAAACCGATTATAATCATTTTCGTCATTGTTTTCGTGGAATTAAAACTATATATGAAACGAGACTATAAATTCGTGATTAAAAACCAGATATAATTGTGTTTTTGAAATCTTTTCGTGTGGTAAGAAAAACTGATTATGGTGTTTACTCAATTATTTTGGTCACTGGTTATGAGTTAAACCCGTAAGGGTTCGGATTTGAATTTGTTTTTCCACTTTCATTTCATTACTTGAGGTATTAGTGGTTGAAAGATTTTTGCCTCAAGCCGCGTGTTCAAACCGAGTGTGGTACATGTGTTTGTAGATTTGTGATGAATACGGGTCGGGTCGACCCGGGTTATATTGCAGTTGAGTACCTGGATTCGATTCATATTATTTGGTTTTGGTTTAAAAGTAAAACCCGTTAACATCTTGGGTCTGAAACGGATTGTTGTTTTAGTAAGTATTGATACGAGTTACTTTTGGTTATGCGAATCTTGGTCTCGGGTTTAGTTTTGGATTTAGTAGTGTTATGTTGTGTCGACATGGGGTGAGCCGAGACCATCCATGGTCTCGGTGATGCTGGGATTTTGATTATTTAGTTGCTATGATGGTTTTGTTGTGTTAGTATTGGTTAAGTCCATGTAGGATGTGTTTGTAGTCGCGGCTCGCCAACACCCATGTAGGGTGATTTGTGGTCTCGGTCTAGCAAGATACCAAGGGGTGTCGAGATTGTATCATAAGTTATTTTACTCCCAGAGTGCGTTTATTACTAAACAAATTAGGGTGCGCATGGTTTAAATCAATATGGGGCTTAACAGCCCATGAGTACTTTGGGTAACTTGGAATTATGATTTGAATTTGGATGATACATATACATAACGGAATAAATATTTGGAATTGACTATTATATTTGGACATTGGACAATTATGAATCGTTATCGGATTTACGATATTAGATATTGGATTCATTGGACATTTTGAGACTTGAGACTGTGTGATATATTAAACTCGAAAAGAATTTAATATATTAGACTCGGACCGGACACAAAATATTCAATAAACCCGAAACTAATAATTACGCGAATGATAACGAAACATAAAATTTATAAGATATTGAAATGTCAAACTTGGTTAACTAAAGTCACAACGACTTGAGAAAATTGATTTTTATTAGTTAAACTTATTTCTATTTATAAGACGTTTATGTTTTATACAAATTATTTGGGATATCAGGGTAAATACCGAAATGTACAAACTGATTTATTTTATTTAAGGTGTTTATTTGTCGTTAACTTCTAGATTTGTCTTCTTTGGTTTGAGTTCTCGTCAGTATTCTCTCGACTATGTCGATATCTATTTCTCTTGGTGTGAGTTGTATGTCGAGTCTATGTTTTCTTACCACACCACATGAAACATTGATACTAAGCTTTTGATAAGTATTGAAACTGAGTGATCCACGAAAACTACGACACGTTGTCTTTTATAGACTTTATTACTGTGCGAGACGTATTTTGAGATAACCGTATGCGTATTAGGTTGTGCCGATCCTAGACCGTTGTGTACCGTTGTGCCTGTATACCTTGGAACCGTCGTGCCGTATGTCTTGAGATTGTTGTGTTTTGCTCCTCGATGCCAGTCGTGATCTTTGCATTGTTGTGGCTAAGGTAAGTTCATGGCCCCTACTTTTACCAGTTTTATAACTATTTTTTGGGAGAATACATGCTCGTTTTTAACTAAACTCAATGACTGTTTATTTGGAATATGCGAACAGTTTACTCAATATTTGACTGTTTGGCTGAAATATTTGATTCGGTTATTTGAAGGCATTATGTGATTGACTGATATGCATGTGAGAAAACATTCAAAATTGTTTTGAATGGACCTAACTGTTGTTTTTGATTTGCTATAACTTGTTGACTGGCTAAGGTTAGATTTGCGACAGATGTTCGTCTTAGACCAGGGTAGCAAATAATCTAGTTTTGATTTGCTATAACATGGTGCCTAGCTAAGGACTGATATACTTAGGGCCCTATTGTGATTATCAATATGAAAGTGGGCTTTTGTGACCTATCATATTGTTACTTGGTGAATTGTGATTTTTGATGCTTGTGGAATTTGTGATTTACATCTATCTTAGTCCAGTGTAGCAAATCACTTATCTTGGTCCACTGTTATACTTTTACATAAACCTATGAACTCACCAGCGTAATATGGCCCTTTTAGCATGTATTTTCAGGTTTAAGGTGATAGCTTATTTCGGGAGGTGCTTGGCAAGGGGCATGGTCATGGACGACTCTGATATATTTATTTGGGACCGCTTTACTTATTTTATGGGCCTATTTTCGCACTACTTTTGAATAATGTAAATTTAACACTTTTGTTAATGAATTTATGATAAACGGTTGAGGTAAAACCGTTCTTTGTATCTTGTGTTGTGATACCAATTAAGTAGCACCCTAGTGACATGTATGCTTCCGCTGGACCCAATTTTGGGGGTGTTACAACATACATCTAAACATCTAACCTAGGACCTCCTTTTATAGCACAAGGAGTCCTTTACAAGATAAGTATTTATATTCTAAACATGCAGAATATCCGTATAATTCTAACTATATAAGATATATATGAAATCTATTCTATACTTATCCTTTTACACATCATCATGAGCAGTACTAATCTTCAGTCTTTCAAGCAGTCCAGCAGTATCATCCTCTATACTAGCAGTACTAATTCAGCAATTAGTACTGTTAGTTATATCTTTAGCAGTCTTCAATCTTTAATTATGGCAGTACTAATATTTACACTAGCAGTACTAACTCAGTTAGTACTGTTAGTGTTATTCCTTAGCAGTACTAATACAAAACCAATTCCTTGAACATTTAGTTCCTAACAATCCTCCCCTAAACTTGTGATTTACCCTAAATCATCAAGTTTCAGAATTAAATCATTACCTTGTGAGGATTCTTCCAAACACTATCTTCTTGGTCTTGTAGTCTTCATTGCTTCTGCTTGCTGATATATCTTCCTCTCTAATTCCCTTGCCATTTCTGAGTCTTCATCAACTCTGAGCTTAGCAGCTAACATAACAAATAAGATACCTGCTCTTAATGGATAATCTTTTTCTATCAGCATGTAGACATCCACTTCATCCTTTATAGATACATGGTGAACACTACATGTATCATACAATCTCCAAGTAGTAGCAAGGTCATGGGCTTGAAACTGCCATAGAACATCTTCTGAATCAGGTTCATACAACCTCTTCATTTCCACCCATAGCTCCTTGTCTTTATCTTCTATTGGATCTGTAGACCTGAACTTTTCTTGAACCAGACTCTAGATTGTCCAAGTCTTGTCTATCAAAAGTCTTCATCATACCTTCAAAATACTTGTAGACTTCTGAGTGTCCTCCTACCCTGATAATCTTCCAGGCTTTCCCAAATGTATCTGTGTGTATCTCCCAATCAATAATTGGGTGTTTAGCTTGAATAAGATCAACATTCAAAGCTTATGGGATTATAACCACCATCTGTTGCATCCTTTCATCAGATAATTCCTCTATTGTTTCTTCTTCCCCAACTGCTTGATTTTCTTTTTCTTCTTCAGTCTTTTGCTTCTTTGAATCCTCTGACTCTAACTGCTCACCTGTTCTCTTATCAACTCTGCTTGTCTCAATAGTTTCTTAGAATCCTCTTAACAAAATTTGAATTTAACTATATGCAATGCAGTACAATCTCTCTATTTCATCATAAGACCTGCCTTTTAATTGTTTCTCAGTCCAATGGTCTTGATTTTTCAAGTAGTCTTTCATGTACCTCATCTGTTGAGCTTTTGTTGGAGGTTTCTTCTTAGCAGCTGTCCTTTTGCTTTGATGCTTTCTAATCTCTTCAAGAAGATCATTTATGGTACTCTCTTGTTCTTCAGTTGTAAACTGTGATCTCTCTTCTTCTTGCATCTTCAAAGCTAATTCTTTATCTGCCTGTTCTTGAGCTGCTCTTTCTTGTTCTTCACTTAGTAGCTTTTGTTCAACCATGAATCTTGCAATTCTCTCTTCTTCAGATACTCTTGCTTGTTCTTCAGCTTGAAGACTTTGAGCAACTTCATGATCAAACTCAATTTGTGCTTGATACTTCTTGGTGATCTTCTTGGATGGCTCAGCTTCAGTCACTATAGCTTTTCCTTTGTCAATCCTTCTTCTCCTAGCATAGACTTCACCACCAGTACTAAGTTATGTTCCACCAGTACTAAGTTGATCTTGAGCAGTACCTTCTTGAGCTTCTCCCGTAAGTTCATCTGACCTCCCCTGAGTATCAGCACCATCTTGAACCAATGAAACATTGGGGTCTTTGTCAAGTTTGGCAATCTTCCTCCCCTGTTTGGAATATTCCTCACCCAAGTCATCATCATCATCATCATTATCAGAACTGGAAGAACTTGAAGAGTCTACCATCTGAGCTGTTCTTTTCCTCTTGAGAGTCTTGACTTTCTGCTCAAACTTTTTGACCTTCAAGATTAGCTTGGTGTATACCCTTCCAAATACCTGCTTGGTCGTCTTGAGCTCATCTTCCAATCCAGTTACTTTATCTGTCAACCTGGTACATAAGTCCATCAATTCATTAAGTTTAAGACTGCCCTCAGCACTTCCTAATGTGTTACCTTCAGGGAGAGGTGCATCATGGGGCAAAGACTCAGGCTCAACCAATGGATGAGTATCTGAGCCACCCATTGTTTCCATGTGGCTTGGGATTCCACCACCTGTACTAGGTTCAAAAGAACTTGGTACATTAGGTGTTGCCATAGGTTAGGTCTTAGTTATGTTACCCCTGTCCTGCCCAGCTTCTAAGCCTGAGACAGTAGGAGCAGCCCTTCCTATACTGACATAGTCAGCATCATCTGCTACTAGGGAAGTGGTAGGCACTCTGTGCTGAGGTACACTAGAGCCCTCTCTGGATAAACTCCTAGTTGGTGATGAAGTTGGTTGTGAGGCTGATTGTGATGAACTTGTGGGTATGTGTTGGGAGTCAACTGGGGTAGTTGATCCTTCACCATGTACCTGCAACATGTTATAAAAAAGAGGCACTTCTACCCCACTATAACCCTTTGAGGCCATCCTCATGTCACCAAATAATTTTTGTGTAAGGGTTGGGGTTGGATAAACATTTTGATGAGGTAGAAGCTGACTTTTTCTCATATTCAAAATTGTTTGAATAAAACATGGATACATTAAAAATTTGGATTTG
Organism: Artemisia tridentata subsp. tridentata; assembly: GCA_021014915.2. Classification (NCBI taxonomy): domain Eukaryota; kingdom Viridiplantae; phylum Streptophyta; class Magnoliopsida; order Asterales; family Asteraceae; genus Artemisia; species Artemisia tridentata. Next base: position 87,833,701 of record CP139507.1, read on the forward strand.
ATATCCACATTTTTTACCATACCTTCAAAAATAAGTTTGGAAAAATTATAAGTCCTATTAGTTAATAAGCAAATGAGAGCAGTTGCAATATTGCTACTGGACTGTTCCCATGAAGTTTTCTTAGGACTCATACAACGAAGTATGGTATGAATGAAAAACCTCCATTGTGGGGCAAAACAACCTTTTTGAAAAGTTAAAGATTGAGAAGCTGTGTTATACCCCATTCTGGATAGAGTTTGAAAGATTTCAGTGTTTGGCAAATCACTAACACCATTGTCATCTGCTAGATGAAGATGCCTCCTAACAGATGATTCAGTAAGAGTGATGGTCTTTCCATCAACTGTTGCATTTAGCTCTTTGTCTCCATTTTCAATAGTATTGACAGTGACAGTCTGCCAAAACTGCTTGATTTGGGAGACAGAGATAGTAGGGTTTAAAGTTAAAGCATACCTGATGAACTCAAATAAGTACATTTTATTACTATCATTTATCCTATTAATTTGACTTGTTTTACTATATTATGTATGAGGATTGATACTTAATCGTTTACTTTTGTAATTCTCAGGTAAAAACAAGCATTTGGTGAAACTTAGCGATTTTGGACTAATTATGGAGCAAAACGTGCATAAAGTTGAAGGTCTACTGACATGGACAAGATCAAGTCAATTCTGCTCCAGATGCGCCGCATCTCACTCTCGACATGCGCCGCATCTCTATCAAAATATCACCAGATACGATCCAAGATACAAGAGGACATGCGCCGCATCTAATCATGGAGTTACGCCGCATCTTCTGGCGGTGTACGAATATTCCTGAATATTATAATCTTGGACCCCACGCGAAGTTAAGTACATGCGCCGCATCTACTTAGTAGATGCGCCGCATCTTCCCTCAGACAGAAACTATAAATACCCCGTAGACCAGACGAATTACAAGTTCCGAAAACCTAAAACCGAAGACCAAACAGGAGGAACAAAGGACGAATTCAGTCAAGGAGGCAGCACAAGACACACCCAAATCAAAGATACAAGAGCTGTAAGAAGGTGCTGCATGTGTTTAATTCATTAAGTAGTTTTGTTTTATTGTGTTAGCAAACTTTAATTCATCAGGATTGGTGGCTTGTGTAATGTGACAACGAAAGATTGCACTCCCTTTAATACTTGCTTTCCCATCAATTAAAGTTTATATGTTGATGTCTTTGGTTACTACTTATTAGTGCATTGATAACCTCTGTGTCTATTAGTGGCTTGCGGGCATTTGACTGCGGGACATAATGTGGCTCCCACGGTTATTACTAAATTGATCACTTAGGAATAACTTTTAGACATAAGTAATCATTAAGGGTTTACTCGCCGATAAGATTTAGGACCAACGAGAAAGGGTTAACTACATACACTTCATATAAAGCTATCAATAAAACAAGTGACAATCTACTTAATCATAAGGACAGCCCTCTTATTGTCTCAAGTATTTATCTGTGTACGTGTGTGCTACTTGCTGATTCGTGCCTATTGGTTTATTTTATTATTTAATTGCAACAAACCGTGCCAGTCTCTCAGGCTGAAACCCCCTTGCGTTATGATATTAAAATACTGATTAGAATAACGAGATAATACGTTCCACTCTTAGTGATCGACACTCTACTTACCATTATCTTCATACTGACCGGGTACACTGCTCGTTAAGTGTGTGTGTTATTGATAAGTCGGCTAAATATAAATTTAAAACTTGAGTAGGCATTAAAACTGCTAAACCGCAACGACACATCACGCGCATCAAGTTTTTGGCGCCGCTGCCGGGGAGTGAATTGTTATTATCTGTTAATTTAATTAGTATTTTAATTAGTTTTTTTTTTTCTTTTTATTAGATTAATTGCATCATTGTACTATTTTGCATATTTGTTGTATTGTGTGTTAATTGTTTTCTTTTATTTTTGTGTGTTTATTTTCGTTTGTGTGTTTAATTTTTTAATTTTTGTTTTTATTTTTTCGTATTTTTCTGTTCTGCTATCGTTGTACTGTGCTAAATCAAACGATACGGCGCATCTGATCTCTCAGATACGGCGTATTGCGTTTAATTTTAAAAAAAAAATACAACGCGTTTAATTAATTCGATACGACGCATCTTTTCCCCAAGATACGGCGTATCTGTTTTTAATAAGAAAATTTTTCTAAGCGATAAAGTAATACGACGCATCTGCTTTAGCAGATACGGCGTATCTGTTTTTCGATAAAAATAAAAATAAAATAAAATTTCTAAACGTTAACGCCATACGACGCATCTGCTTTCGCAGATACGGCGTATCTATTATTTTAATTAAAAACAGTTTGCGAATTATTAAACAGATACGGCGTATCGATCTCTGTCGATATGGCGCATCTTACTGAATCAAAAATCTTTTATTTTTAAACGTAACGAAAATACGGCGCATTAACTTTTGTTAATACGACGAATATAATTTGATAAATATAGTTGATTTTTGATATTTACCTTGATCGGTCAGCTACTCTCGTTTGCAAGTTGCTTATTTTCAGGATAAATGATGACTCAAGCATCACCAAGGAAGATTACATTCTGAACCAAACCAAGAGACGCTAGCTGAAGTAACCGAACATAAGACAAGAGTGGAGGAAAACTCAGTACTGGTAACATTGAACGTCTTATATTCTTGAAATAGAATTCCAGGTAAACTCTACGATAATTCAACCTGCTCAAAGGAAAGTTCTCTACACTATGATCTTAGTTTTATTATCCATATTATATATCTGATTCAAATCGTAATCTTAATTTTGTATGCTCGAAAACGATATTTGTTCCTAACCTCGAAAAAAAAAAAAAAAAAAAAAAAAAAAAAAAAATCCTTATCCACTAAACAATAAGATTACAATTATTAATGAAACGTTTATGCCTATTGCTCTTATTTTGAATTCGTCTATATGGTGTGCCGTTTAACCCAAATTTGATGTATAAGGAACTGTGTTGCGGAGGCCAAGGTACGTTCTTCATTTAAATTTCGTTAACTAACATAGAGATACGGCGGATCTAAATATCCAAAGCGCCGTATCCCTGACCAAATAGGACTTATTGACTAGTCAACGAAATTAAATAGATACGGCGCATCCCAATTTTCTAATACGGCGCATCGTGTCGCCCTATAAATACGACGGGAATGCGCCGCATAAACACACACAGTTAAGAACACGCACTAAAATTATACTCGAATCCGATCATTCTTCTTTAATCCACCTCTAATCCGATCT